>CAUYRH010017643.1:0-43492 GCA_963574655.1 Perodicticus potto
GCCTGTAGTCTCAGCTACTTGGGAGGCGGAGGCAAGAGACTCGCTTGAGCCCAGGAATTGGAGGTTGCTGTGAGCTGTGGATGCCACGGCACTCTGTCCAGGGTGACAGCTTGAGGCTCTGTCTCAAAAAAAAAAAAAAAATAATAATAATAGCATTATCTATGCCAGTGATTTTCAACTGGTATGCTGCGGCACATAGGTATGCCACCAAATTTTTTTTTATTTTCAAAAGAAGTTCAAAGTAGTAAGTATATTATTTTTCTTACTTTTTTTGATCATCATAATTTAAGTGTGCCGTGGAAGTTTAACTATAGGTTCCAGGGTGCCATCAGATAAAAAAGGTTGAAAAACACCGATCTATGCTCTAGACACCATCTTACATCCCCTACATACGTTAATTTAATTCTTACAACAACCTTACGAGAGAGCATTGCATTTTCCTGCTTTTCACATTAGAAAATTGAGGGAGAAATTAAGTAACTTGCCCAATATCACTGACCTGGTAAGTAGCTAATAAAAAGGCATAGCAGAAAGCCAGATTTTGAAGTCACACACACAAAACCCCTTTTGAATAACAACTCTTTCACTAAGTGGCTGTGTGACCTTGGGTAAGTTATTTTTCCTCCTGAATTTTCTTATTTGTAAAATGGTAAAACTGCACCTCGTTCATGGGGTTTTGGGGGGATTAAATGGATTAATGTAGAACACTCCTCAGCACAAAGCATGCTCCCTCTCTGCACCTCCTCTGGCTCTTCTCTTTACTCAGAGCTCCCCAGACCGCAGGCCCTTGACCCCCACACCACATGGCCACCCACACTTGGCACCTGTCCCTTCCCTCCCCCAGTAAGGCCCCTCACTGTCCTCATGACATCTGGCCCCAGACCCCATCCTAGCACTGAGCCTGCTATTTCTAATTGTGTCACACCACGGCTTGCTCGCTCTGCCCCGCTCCCGGAAGCAAAGTGCCAGCCAGCCTAGCTCCACTGCACCCGAGTTCTACTGGACAACACGTCAAATGTCAAGATTGCTCCTTTGACTTCCAACTGACTTCTTCACAACAGCAATTCCACCCCTTCCTCTATATCAGTGGTTCTCAATCTTCCTAATGCTGCGGCCCTTTAATACAGTTCCTGTGGGTCAAGAACCACTGCTCTATATACTTCCAGTCCAGCCTCACCCTGGCCTCCCTTACTTGAAGAAGCTGACCTCGATCTTGACTTCTGCTTTTAGGAGAGCAAAGCCTGCGCCCATCTTGAGCCCCAAGAATTCATTCCTTTCTTTCCTCTTTCTTCCAGGCCCTGGCTTCCTATCACTCCTTCCTCTTCCAGAACTTGGCTCCTTCAAATGTCTGCTCTTTCTGGTAGCTTCGATCTCTCCCTCAACAATGGCTCTTTCTCTGTCCTCTATCTACAAATTCGCTCCTCTCCTCTAACAAAGCTTTCCTGCAGCTTCCTTTTCAAAATACCAACCTATCTCCAGTCCTCTGTGCACTTCTCAAAGGATAAACCACAGCTGTCTTCACTTGCTCTGCTCCCATTTCCTCTCCACCAACTCTAACCCTGCCATTCTGCTAACCTCTTTATCACCAACTCTGATGGTCCTCATCCCCACGTCCTGCACTCAAACTCCTTTTCAGAGTTGGCCCTGGTGACCACCCTTCCTAGCTTCTTCCTCCCTCTATCTCAATGGCCTCTTCGCCTCGGTTCCTCTCCTATTTACCTGGGAAATGAAACACTTCTCAGGCATGTTCATGCCTACCCCCCCCCCCGAAGCCCCTCTTCTTTACCTTTTTCCTGGGGTGCTCTCATCTGCTCAATCCTCACTGTCTCCACTAAGTTAAGCTCAACCCTGAGATTCTTTTGGGTTCTAACCTCGTATTTCCTGTTGCAGCCAGACCGCTCTGCCCTTCTCTCTCACTCTGGTTGGTCCCTGCCCTCTAACCAAGCTGTCCTCTCAATCTCTTCACTCTCCTCCAAACTGCAGGTTTTCCTTCCCTATAGACCAACATGTTACACCATCCCGTCCCAATATTTTTGCTTTCTTCTCCATTTTTTATAAAATCATAATCAGAGGAAAAACGAAAAAATATTTTAAAATCCTACCCATTTTAGGGTGCAAACTCTACCTGCCCTCCTCTAGGGGCCTTCCTTTGTAGGTGCCCACCTCCCTCTGACCTGGGAGGTATTCCCTATCAGGACCTCACTACCCATTGTTTGATTCTCTCACCCTTTTTTCCTCTAGGTAATGTGTGAGTGTTATCTCCCACACCAGGCTCTGGGATCCTCAGAGGCTTACAAAGCTTGGCTCACACATGATCACAGATTGCATCAGACTATAAGTTCTCTTCCAGCTCCAGTATTTGAGGATTTGGAATTTGAGGATTCTTTCTAGAATGTTCCTCTGGGAAAGTCTTCAGTTTCTTGACCATGTCTTCAGTTAGCAGGAATCCATATGTCTATGAGCAGCAGACAGGACTAAAGGGGAACTGAACACCAAGAGAAACCATGGGGGTCAAAATATATTCTCTATCTGGAGATAGGGGTAAGAGGAGTGTCCTGGAGACTGACTACCTCTCCTCCAGCCTATCAGGACATCCAGAAAGGGACTTTTCAAACTGTCCCTGTATAAGCTTCCCCCCACCACACTCTTTACCTATATCCCCAGGGGGCAGATAAGTTCCCCCAGAAGCTCTTAAGGAGCACCACCTCCTCTCTTACTCCAAAGAAGAGAATAGTCCCATCCCGAGTACCCTGAGGCTCAATGCCTCACTGCAAACCACAAAGCATGGCTGCCCCCACGGGGCTTCATGGAGCATCGCAGGCTCCGTTATCTACCCGCTTGGCCCTATCAGGATATATTACACAAACCTCCACCTCCAGCCCGCCAAGAAAACGCCAACGTACTCCCCATCTCTCCAGGCCCCACCCCCACCCTGCACTCCCAGCCCACCCAATTTACACTCACAATCCCCTGAGCGACACCCCCCAGTATGCACTGCCCGCCCCGTGCCTGTACCCACACCCCTCTAAAGGCCTTGGGCATCGCCCATTCCAGTTTCCAACATCCATTTTGAGCCTCTACGTGGTATGTCTCCATCTCCAGGCCCACCATCCTCCCACCACCATCTGGCCACAGGTACCTGAAGGGTAAGCCTGTATACTCTCGTCAGCCCAGCCCAACGATCACCACCACCACGCTGTCCCTACTGCAGCTCCGAGTAAGGGAACTAACACAGGCTAGGTAGCTTGGAGCCCCTCGCAGAACTACTTAATGAGTTGGATGGTGGGGTCTGAAGTCTAAATTTCCATCAAGTTCCTCCGGTGATACCTGTAACTGCAGCATCATTGCCCTAGATGCCTGACTCCGTCACTCCTACCAACTCCCCGGATTTGGAAGTGTTATCCTACTTTGAACAGTTTAATAACCCAAGTCATACACAGCTAAATTGGTGACAAGTACAGGGCCAGCGGCAGGGATCCGGGGCAGGGGATTCAGGTTCTTCCATGACCCTAAGGCAGTGGATTTCTTGGTCCAGGAGACCCTGTCAGAAGTGTGGTGCACCGTGGGCTCCACGCTGGGGCAGACAAGAGGCAAACTAGCTCAGACCGGAATGCGTGGACCCAACAGGAGCCACATCTGGATTCCACGTGTCTTGGGCCGCTGGCAAGCTTTTTCCACACCACAGCCGTCTTCTTGCCACTCAGGTGGACTAGTCGCGCATATGCGGAGCTGCTCCCCGCCGGCTCCCCGCCGGCTCCCCGCACTCAGCGGGGAGTGCGGGAAACGCAGCAGCTGCCTAGCCGCCTGCTCAGCGCCTGCCACTGGCTCAGAGGCCCTGCGTGGAGTGAGGGCGCCACGCTGCGGCCGCGGCGGGGACGGCACACCTCAGAAAAGAGCTCGGCAAAGATGGTGCTTAACGTCCAATTTCCAGGTCTCCTCCCACCTCATCGTCCCATTTTCTAGCCCACCCCTGCCCTAAGCCCCTTCTAACTAATCCCTAATCCCCCGACATCAAGAAAGCCAGAGATGATATTCACAGACCAGTGCCTCTGGGCTCCCACAAGAAGTGAGGGGATGCAGACCCCCCCCATATTCCTCCCCACCCCCCAAATCTGTGAATTGTGCAACTGTCTTTCCCTAGGTTCAAATTATATACTCCTGCTCGTCACTGCAGGACTCTCAGCACCACAGAATCTCCAGCAAGTTTCTGGTAATAGTAAAGCCCAATGCCATGAAAATACTCCCTCGTTTTCCACTAACCTTTAAAATAAAAACGACCTCAGAATTGAACTCAGTATACCAGAGGTGGCCTGACCATCTCAGAAAGCAGTGGGGTAAACACCTCTTTTGATCTGGCTGCTCTGTTTTGGTTAATGCAATTCATGGTTGGACAGGGTTTTAGCAGTCACATCACACAGTTGACTCATATTGAGCTTGTAGTCAACTAACTGCCACCCCCCCCCATCTTCTCTTCATGAACTGCTGCCAAGCTGCCCCCGCCCAAACCCAGGACTTATGTCATTGATTTTGTTTTAACCTAAGTGCAGGACTCTACATTTATCCCTGTTAAATTTAATCTTGTTGGTTCCAGCCCAGTGTTTCAGCCTGTTGAAATCATTTTGAATCCTGACTCTTTCATGCAAAGTATTAACTGCCCCTCCTAGCTCTATCACCTGCAAACTTGGTAAGACTGCTGCCTCGGTCAGTTGTCAATAAAAATGTTAGACAGGACACAGGCCCAGACTCAGTCCTAAGGCATACTACTGGAGACTTCACTCTAGTCTAGGCTGACATGGATCCATTAATCAACCCTCCCTGAGTCTGACTCTTCACCAAGCTTCATGGCCATTTGGTTCGGATGTCTCTGCCACATCTACAGATATCGCGAGAGGCTCTGTCAGCTGCTTTGCTGGAAATTTCTCTTGCCCCAGGCTGTGGCCCTAATATCAAGCCTAGCCCTTCTATCTATCCTCCAAACCTCCAGCATCATTTGTTCAACCATAACTTCAGGGGATTATAGACTCCCAATGGGGCCCCCTCCTGCATTACTTGAGGTAATATTTCTGAGTTTTGGGATCTCCCTTGGTGTGTCTTTGCTAATTCCTATCCCATTACCCCCATGCCTCCTCAGAGCTTATTCTCTTGAATTCTCTCTCCTGCTGCCTTCTCTGCCTACAAATGTGCAGGGGCCTCCTTTGCCTAAAAAGCTGCCTACTAGGCTGTCTTCTTTAGTCTGTGGGTGGTTTCTGCCTGTCCTCCTAAAAATTCAAACACTTTCAAATTCACCTCCCATGTCTTCTGAATCTTCAATAATCTGAGCCTACATCTCTCAGCTGAGCAACCACACTGCCCAGGCAGTGGGCATTGATAGCGAAGGCGGAGGCAGAATATTTACAACCAGATCATATAGACCAGACTTAGGAACTTCCTACAGTAGAGAGCCTGGGAACCCTCACAGACCAAAGTCAGGCCATGGTCAAATTAAGCAAGTGATCAGGAAGTTCACAAAAACTGAGACATGAGGTGCCTGGTCACAGAAAGCACAAGCAAACATGGAGAAGTCTGAGCCTGAGGACTTCTTACATTTTCCTACATGGGCTGGAATCAGTTCTGAGGCAGGTAATACGGGAAAACAGGCTGGCTGGAGTGGGAGGATGTGAGCAGACGGGAGGACAGGGCCTGTTTTTTTTCTGAGCCCTTATTCTAGGGTACACAACATCAGTTGTCAGGAACTCAGGGAGCCTCAAGTTCAGGGGTCATGCACTCAAATGTCTGTGTGCACCAGACAGGTCACATGAGACAAACCAGGCATTGGGTAGAACAATAGTGAAGAGCAGAAACTGGCAAACTGGAAGGAACACACCCACATCGGAGCAGCTGCCATTCAGCTCCAAACAACTGTTGTCACGAGTAAGGTGATTTCATTGTTGCCTGATCTGACTTTCCAGAGAAATGCTTTCAGATGTAAATTTTTGATCTTTAATGTTGTCAATTTTTTAAAACTTTCAAAAACACATATTGGTCAAACAAAAATATATCTGTAGCCCTGGTCTGGGGGTGGCCACCTTTTAACTGCTACCAGTTGCCTCATCCTTTGAAAAGCTAAGGTGACAGGTTTGTGGTAATAGCGTATTAAGAACTCTCCCTTTGAGTTTTTTGATGTCCATGAGGATGATTCTTGTGTGCTTTAGAAACAATCTGTATTTCAAAATTAGTTTTAAAAATACAGTAGAACCTCTATAAGTTGACCACCCAAGGGACTGTAACAAACTGGTCAACATGCAGAGGTGCTTACCATAAGGAACTAGTCCTGTACAGGTGTCCAGTCTATGAAAATTAGGTCAATTTAAGGCAGTGGTCAATATAGGGAGGTGATCAACTATGGAGGTTCTGCCGTATATTCAATTTTTCAAAGTTACAAATCTAAAATCCTAGCTCTTTTCTAAGCTTTTAAGTACAGCTTACAAATATTATTTTGCTTATAAAACAAAGGAGTTTGACTTAATGTTTAAACACCTTACATTTAACTCCTTTAAACACTTAAATGGTATTTATAAGGTTAATATATTTGACTTTCTTAAGTACTCAATTTATCTCATCAAAACAAACCTTCCCAAGTACTTATCTCCCCAATAAATTAAGTTTATAAATTCAGCAAATCTTAAGTCATTTTAAGTGTTGCAAAACTACACAGAAAGTTAGCAAGATTTCAACTTAAAATCCAAGTATAAACACTCAAAATACTTTTTAGTTGGCATTACAAAGCAAATGTTACTTTTACAATTTCTTTTCCATATGTCAAGGACTTAAAACATAAACTGCATAGATTCCTTAAAGCAAACAGTAAGGGGCGGGTTTGATGTTCTTAAATACACCTATCCTTCGTTCTAAGGCCTCTATCTTTAAAAGCTGTAGCTTCCAATGAAACGGTTGATGGCTCCCACCCCTGAGTTTTGGGGGTTATCTTCTCAGACAGCTAAAACTGTGAAACAACCAGTAACATTGGTTGGGCCACTGACTAGATTCTGAAGAGACCCAAGAAGGCCTATGGCCTTGTAAAGGCTGCTCACAGGGCCTCCGTTATGTGGAGAGGCAGTCAGCTAGCTTACATCTCTGGGCTTAGTGCTCTGTCACCTACCTGGACTTTCTCACCTATGCTGCCATATACCTGGACTGGGTGGTGCATCTCCTTGGCTCTCAAAACATTTTCCCCTCCTGATGATTTCTGTTTTTTTATTTTCTTCCTTCTAGGGGGACCCAGTTGAACACAGGAGATTTCTCTCTTAACTGTGACTTGTGGTTGCAATTAGTCCTAAGGTTCTTCTGATGGAACTCTGGTCTTTCCTAGTTCAGGGGCCTATCCTCCACTCCACACTGCCCCTCTTTTATTTGGCTTTTCCCTCTGGCACTCAGCTTCTTTCTTGAGACTTTCACTTCTTAGCATCTCACTTCCTGTGCTCCAGCCCCACGTCAACTACATGACCAGAGGATCCCTACTCCCTCTCCAACACTGTAGGGTCCTGCCCCTTTCTCTACAGTTCTTCCCCATTCACACACACACACTCCTTTCTGGCAACTGACCTCACCCCAGAAAAGAAGCTAAGTCTGATATTACATGTTCACACTAAGGGCAGCTGAATGAAATGGAATGCTTCCTAAGGAGAAAAGAAATAAAGAAAGGAAACTAACATTTATTGAGCATTAACTAGGAACTGGCCATGAAGTTAACTCTTTCACATGAGTTGTCGTGTTCACTCCCAGTAGCAACATGAGAAGACCTGTAAAGAAATCAAGGCTGAGAGTGGTGGCTCATGCCTGTAATTCTAGTACTCTGGGAGGCTGAGGAGGGAGGACTGCCTGAGCTCAGTAGTTTGAGACCAGCCTGAGCAAGAGAGAGTCCCTATCTCTACGAAAAAGAGAAAAATGAGGCAAGCGTTGTAGTGGTGTGTACCTGCAGCCCCAGCTACTCAGGAGGCTGAGGTAGGAGGATGGCCTGAGCCCAGGAGTTTTTGGTTGCAGTGAGCTATGATGCAGCCACTGCACACTAGCCCAGGTGACAGAGACAGACCCTGCTCCCCATCAAAAAAAAAAAAAAAAAAAGTCAAGCTCTGATCATCTCACTTGTAAGGAAAAAGTGAAACCAAGATATAAACCTAGTCTATGTGATTCCAAAGCTTAATCCCTTGCTCAGCACGCCGCTTTTCCTTCTTAAATCAAAACAAAATCCTTACTAGTCAAATATTGGCAGAATGACAGTACAGTGTTTTGGTGGAAAAATGCTGCTTTACTGATTTCTTGCTAGAAAACTGAGAGGCTCTAATCTGAAAACTTGGCCAGGTAAAGTAGCTCACACCTGCTATACCAGCACTTTGGGAGGCCAAGGTGAGAGGATCACTTGAGCCCAGGAGTTAAATACCAGCCTGCACAACATAGCAAGACCACATTTCTTAAAAAGACAACAAAAACAAAAAACTGAAAGCCCCTGAAAGTCTGTGCCCATCCACTCTGTAAAAGCTCTCCCAAACCTCCACAACAGTACCCCAACAACTTTTATACAGTGTTCAGTTCACAAAGCATTTTCACCTACACTGTCAGAACAACCTTATACAGAAGGCAGTATTAGTTTAAAGATGAGGGGACTGAAGCATTGAGAGATTAACGTGGCCAGAGCGGCCCAGCCTGTGCGAAGTACATCTACATTTCAGTGAGGTTCACTGCCCCTCTGCCTGCAGTTTCTTCCACTCAGCCACACTATCCTCCACACACTTTCCTGTCTTATTTCCTTTGTTCTTCTGGGAGATGGCAACCTAGAACCCATGTTTCTGCTTGTTTTCTGTTCCTGAAGACTCTGCCTTAGTAAAACCCTCTTCATCCCCAACCTGCCCTTCCATCCCCATTCCTGCCTTTCATGGACTTTCAGTCCCTTCCCCAACCTTTATCTTTTCTATTTTGCTTCCCCTACCCTGAGATTCCACATTGAGTAATGTTATCTTGAGAGTTGGAGTTGGATCAGAAAAGCCTGCTGCCAGTAGTTTCTCTCCAAGCACTGCCTGCACTCAGTCTTCATAATTAAACTGCTTCCTGAGTGCCTGCACTGAGCTGGGTGTTTGAAAAACATTATCACAGGCTCGGGCCCGTGGCTCAACGGGCTAAGGCGCCAGCCATGTACACCTGAGCTGGTGGGTTCAAATCCAGCCCGGGCCCGCCAAACAACGACAGCTGCAACCAAAAAATGGCCAGGCATTGTGGCGGGCGCCTGTAGTCCCAGCTACTTGGGAGGCAGAGGCAAGAGACTCGCTTGAGCCCAGGAATTGGAGGTTGCTGTTAGCTGTGATGCCACAGCACTCTATCCAGGGTGACAGCTTGAGGCTCTGTCTCAAAAAAAAATTAATAAATAAAAAAAAAAATGAAAAAAAAAAAAAAAGAAGAAAAAGCCATCATCACAAACCCTCATACCAATGTTGAAAGCTCAAGGGAAGAGGCGAAGACCTAGAGTCCTTGACTTCCCTAAGGTTAGGGTTAGGAAGTGGCAAATGAGGCTTCAAAGCCCTGTCCTTGTCAGTGTACCAGATAAACCCTCATGAGAACAAAGACCATGCAGACTGTAAAGTGGGCAAGGTTTACTCAAATAATATGGTAGGAGCTCATGATTCAAAAACTTGGAGGCAACATTCTCAAGCCCATGGTCCTCCTTCCCAGGATGGCGGCCTCTGTCTCCTGTGTCCCTATCTGCTGTACAGTCTGCATATGATCCAGAGTCCCCTTTTTGCCCTCATGCCCTCTGTGCTGCTGGCTCACAAAGCCCTTCAGTGCCTCTTCATGAAACTATCCTCTTATCCCCTAGGGATCATCAGCTCTGATGTCTTTTGCTTTCACTGAATGGTTTATACATATTTTTAATATTATAGAAAAATTTTTTTGGATGATCATTCCCCAGTGATGGCAGGGGTAATAGGGCCTTTGTGAGAGTCAGAGGCCTGTCCTAGAGAATGACCCTAGAAGGATATGGACTGGTAAGACAAACAGGAAATTGATGCTTTCATTTCTGCTCTGTTCAGGAGCTGACAACTAGACATCCTCTGAGATGAGAAATAGGACCTTAGTGAGAAAGATAGATGGTAAGAGAAGACTGAAAGAGAGAAAGGCTAGGCCACTAGAAGATAATAACTGAGCCTGTGTAGGGACAAATCACTCTACTAAGACTTTCTTTTTACATACGTTATTTCACATAACCTGGAAAAGGTAGGTAATGTTATCCTTATACTTAAAAAAGAAGCTGAATTTCAGGTGATTTGTCATTTGCCCAAGATCATGCAAAATGGCAAATCCAGGTATGCAAAGCCTTTATTTTCAATCACTACACTACAGTGCACTATACACTATATATTCAAGAGGTAATAAAAACTTCTAAGCCCAGATATAGCTTACATTTTAGATTAAGAAACAGAGCTTCGCTAAAAAATAGTATTAACCTCAATGATCAAGTGAAAAGGTTTTAAATAAACTGAATAAAACAGCAAAATTAACTAGGGCTAAAGAGGTTTCCAAAGCCCAGAGCCAGTTATCTGGAAGAAAACCGGTACTCCAAGGTGACTGCATAGTGGTTTGTAGCCCAGAGGGATGGCTTAGCCCAAGCTAAAGACATAACTTCTTCACCCACGAGGCTGGGGACCAGGGTCTGAGGCAAGAACACAGCTACACAGAGGGGGACACAGAGAGGTGTGGCTTACAGTGAGAAGGGGAGGTGGATGGAGGCAGGAACAGACCCTAATACATGAGTGGGATCCTGGTGTGGAAGAGCCTGAGAATTCCAGCCAGAAAGCCAGAATCCATCACAGGCTTAAGTAACTTGATTCCAATACTTCTTCCCAGTAGGGTCTAACAGGGTGACTCCGGAGGCCAAAATGCACCTGAGGACAGTAGAGGGGTACAAATGTGCAAGTCAGGTTTATCTGCTCTCCAGGACAAATCTGGGCCAGCAACTAAAATGATTTTTTCCAAGATTTCTGGAACCAACCAAAGGATTTTCTAGTATTGGGCATCTATTGTCTGACCCATGGAGTGGTTGATCACAAAACCTTTAAGCATTGAGAAGCAGAGTGTTTATCTTTGGACTAGAAGAAAAAGAAGCCAGAGGAGAAAGCCTCTAACTCCTCGTTATTTATCTCAGACTGTGTCACTTCTTACAGGAAGCCTATTGTGAATCCCCAAGCTTGTTCAGGGGCTTCTCTTGTACCCATGACTCGAATTGCCCACCTGTCTCCCCAATGATCTGAGAGCACCACATGGATAGGGACGAGTATAGTGCCTGGAACAGAAGCACTCAACAAATGGTAGCTATTAACATCCTACTCTTATACTTTTTCGTATTCTCTTCTGAATGCCTGTGCTTACTGACATATTTAAATTTTATACACTTGTATTACAGTTTAAACACATCAAAGGGCATGGACTAAAAGTGCTCTAAGGGAACCTCATTTGATGATTGTCTCAGTGTCTCGTGGTGTGAGAACTTCTCCCGGTGTAATGGGGACTCATTCAGCTGCCCACAGCTGCTCACAGTGTAAAGAGAGCTCAGAACTGACAGCTTCTCACCCAAAGCCCCAGGCTGGTGTGTAGTACAGTGATGTCTGGCCAACCACACAGAACAGGCATCAGACACTTCCCTGTTTCCCTTCCTCTAGGACAGATTTAGGTGCTAAGACTCTTTGGTCTTCCCCAACTCAAAGGTGGTTTTCTCCAGGGTAGTTTTCCTTGTTCTTCCCTATGTTCTTCTTGAGAGGGAAGCAATCATTGGAAATCTGTTTATAAATCACTGAAATCAAGTTTCTGAATAAGTCACATAATAAATGTTAACAACTACCACCACAGCCATTTATTAAGTGCTTGCCAGGCACTGTGCTAAAGCTTTACAAACATTGTTTCAGTTAATCCAACCACCCTGAGGTAGATATTTTCAACACCCTTCCCCCTACATTGTCATTATACTTGAGGAAACTGAGGCTCAGAGAAGTTAAGCAAATCAACCAAGGTCAAACCCAGCTGGTAAGTAGCAAAGCTAGAAATCTGAACCAAATATATTTGACTCCAAAACCTATGCTTTTAAACATTATGCTAGATTGTTTCCCATTCGTAGTTAAACGATACATGCTCCTTCCCAAAATATTGCATAGGCCAGATTTTTTTTTGCAGTGGGGGGGTATTTTTTTAACTTCCTTAATCAGCCAAGCTAGGAGTAAAGAAATAGTCTGGGTATGAGTTGACCACTTATCCATTTCTTCTATTCTCCTAGCTGCCAGGCAGAGCCTTTTTTTTTTTTTTTTTTAATCTAAAACCACCACTCCTGACATCTAACTACTCAGTATCCTGTTTTCCTTTCAATCACCACTAGAATGCAGAAGTCAGCCAAACCTGGTGATAGGAACCCAAAGACACCTGAGAGAAATAAGGAGACATTCACAAAACGGCCATCATTCCTGAACTGCTGGACCCTAAGGCACACAGATGCTTTTAGATGGAAACACAAATTTCAGTACTTCCACCCTAGTTTACCAGGCCCAGCCTCATTCTTTCAATATCCAGACCAACCCCTGTAACTGGTTCTTTACCATTCTCTAGATACTTTTCCCCTAACCCATCTCTGGTGGCCTCACTAACTATAAGCCCCTGGGCCTCAAGGCTGCAGTATTGAGGCTTTGCAACCCCCAGAATGGCCCTAAAGTGCTCAGCAGGGCTAGATTCAGGATCCCATGACCTATGAGGATTAAACACAACTGGGTGAGGACAAGCACAGGAAGGGCCTTGAGAGACAAGCTGAACCAGGATGTACAGAACAGACAAAGGGATGACAAAATGATATAGCAGACATAGAACTAATGGCAAAATAAACAGAGCTATCTATCAAAGGCCAGAAATCAGAGCTGTCCCAAACATGAACAGGGATAACCCCAGGAAGACAGATACTAAAGACAGGTCTATCCAAACACATATAGCCATGGAACTTCAGAGTCAAAAGCAAGTGTTTCAAAAAAGGGCTTTGGTGAAGGTGCCACTGGAGAGCTGGGATAGAGGGAAGCTGAGTAAGAGAAATTGGAAGGGGCTCTGGAAGTGGAAGCTGGAACATCCCTTCAGAATAGGCAGAGTCATCAGAGAAGTATGCAGGGATTGGAGGACAAGCAGTTAGAGGTCGCAGAAAAATGGGAGTAGGACAGTCTGAACTGTCAGGGCCTCTGGTGACCCTGAGTTACTTCCAGGCATATCCTATCATCCCCTGCATCTGGGTAACCTGTTCACTGAGCATCATTCTCTGAAGCCCTTGCTAAATTATTAACTGCACCAGATTTTGAAGGGTGGAAGATGCAGAGGTAGGGAACTTATGGAAAGAAGAGAGACAGCCCCATTCTTGGGAAATTCAAATTCTGAAAGGAAACACAGAACCATCAACTGCTTGTCCCCTCAAGCAGGGAGCCTCTGATCTAAGTAACCCACTGCATACGAGTCACAAATACCGATACCAAGTTTAAAGGGACAGAGGAGGGATGAGTTGACCACTTATCCATTTCTTCTACTGATAAGAAGTTACCTCTTCTCTGAGGTAACTTAGAGACCTGGGAAGACTCAAGTTGTGTTTCTCAACACTCTAGGACTCAGCATATTACTTAACCTCATCACTGCTGACACACCTGGGCCAGCTCACTCAACCACAGCTGCACTCATGTGGGGGAAAAATCAATGTTGCTGGGAGGCCCAGAGTGAGGGAGTCCCTTTTTTGAGTGCCTAGGAGCGTGGAGGAGCCTGGAGGTAGAGCTTTGTATTCCACTATCTTCCCCCTCTCTCAATAGTCCCTGACCTCCTCTACACTGGGTACATAATATACATGGATTGCTTCATAACCTCTGGTTACGTCATGTGGTTTCCTCTTTAACTAAGCAGAAGTTTCCTGGGGTTTGGTAAAGGCCGGATTTTCTTTACACCCTGCAGTATGAAGAATGTCAAACACTTGTCATAAGCAAGGCATCAGGTGCGGACTTTTACAAAAAAAGATTTTCCACAAATATCAAACACATGTCAAAACCATTCCATTGTTATTCTCTGCCCTTATAGCTTGCATTTGACACCTATCTACCTTTGTTGGCTCCCACCCATAGGAATGAATCTATTCCCATATCCAGCTCAGGCTGGGGACTGGGTCCCTACTCTTTGTTAAGAAATATAAGCTCTACCCACTGTGGCAATGCTGAGAGGGTATACAGCACAGGAATCTCTAGGGGCAGAGAAGAGTGTCTCCCCACAACTGGGCTGGCCCACTGATAAGGATCCTTCCCCTCTCTGTCTCCTAACAGATTCAGATTAATGATCGCTCATTCCTAATTGTCAAATTTCTTTTCCTTCATCCTGTGTCTAATCACCAGTGACAGAAACCATTACGCAAATGAGAGCAGACGACTTCCCCCAACTGTTCGCGTTGGTAAAAACCTTGTAATTTAGAGCTCTGATTTGTAGGGGAAGCTGGTCTCCCCCAGGCATCCTGGGCATCTGCTCAACTGATGCCCAGAACAGCCCCTCCTCCATCCCCTGAATGCCAACCCCCCCAACAAATATTTGACTTCACAAACAGTCATTTTCTCTGCACTTGCTAGTATAAATATGGGGGTCTGCAATGTGGCTGACCTCTATATAGGCCCAAACCTCTACCTTCCCTTGGTGTGTCTACCTCCATGCTGCCGGCTAGGATGGGGGTAGGCAACTACAGCAGAAACGTTTCTTTAGCTCCAAGCAGAATTTGAGCCTAACCAGCCTCTAACTTAGGTAAGTGAAGGGAAGAGCCTCAATCTTTCCCCAGGGAGGAAGAAAGCAACAGCAGAAAATGAATCAAGACTCTGTTCACCCAAACCCAGAGCTTTCCAATTCTATAGATGCAAAAGGCTGCTCAGAGGAGGTAAGGAGGGACAGAAATGCAATCAGATCTATAACCCAGATCCCCCCAAAGTCTTTCAGCACTCCTAAAATGGCTTCCCAGGCAGCTTTCTAGACATCTTTAGCTGGAGCCCATAAGAGCTTTCATCCTGGGCTGTATCTTCTGTACCTTCTTGGACTAAGTCTGCCTACAGATAATACCCAACGGGGTGAGAACTGAGGATAAGACCCGTGCAACAGGGAGGAAGTTAAGGAAGGAGAATCAACATAGTTTGGTAGAAAAGAAGGGGCAGAGAGCTTGCACCCAAACAGCACTGGGTCAAAATCCTGATTGCCACTTATCACTTAACCTCTCTGAGCCTATTTCTTCATCTGTAAAGTGAGAATATCTACCTTGTAGGATAGTGAGGAACAAAGATAAAAGCACTAGGCACATGTTAGGTGTCTAACAATCAGGGGTTGCTATTATCCAAGGATCAGGACCAATCCTGTGAAGGTTCCAAGGTCAGTCTTCTCCCTCCCTCTCCTACAGCTACCTTAGATCAGACCTGTGTAAGCACAGCACCCAGCAAGGATAGCTGAGTGGCACACACCTCCTAGCCGCACATCACCCACATCTTTGAGAGCTGAGTCGGGACTGGAGCAGACCTGCTGAAGAGAAGGTAATAATCTGCTACCTTTCCAAGTGTGACTGTGGCCAAGTTTATACTCTGTCTGCCTTGTTTTCTTTGCTGCTTTCTTAAGGGATGGAAATCCACTGCAATCACATTTCCTAGCACTGACTGCATTGGAAAGAGCTGCACTTAAGAAGGGTTATCATGTCTTCACACCCGTACTGAATCAGAGAACCCCAGGATGGGGTACTAAAAATAAAACACTCCTTCCCAAATATGCACACACGTGTGCACACACATATATCCACATCCTCTCAGTTCATCAGTGCATCATACACTGAACTTTGGGGGTAAGAGCTCTAGAAGTAAACTTTAGGCAAAACAAACAAAAAAAAAAGGTGGAGGAAAAATAAAACCAAAGACTTAACACCTCTTCCCTTCCAGAGAAGGGGATGGAGATGGGAGTGGAGGTAAGTAGACACAGGGACACACCACCCAATCCCAGGCACCCCATTCCCACCGAATAGGTGTGAATAATGACCCTTCAAGTTGTGCAATACGCAGCTGTCCGGCTATATGCTGCAGCCCTGAGAAGGGTTCCTATGACTAGCAACTAACAGGCAAGGAAATTCTATTTCCATGCTCTATCAGTTGCCCTGACTATTGAGGGTGTTGCAGAATATTACAATGGGGTCTGGCAGAGGCGCTGGCTTTAAATGGCAAGGGTACATTTTTGCCCTTGCCCTGAGGTGGATTTTAGGTAGTGAGTTAACTGCCTAAGCTTGACCCCTTTTCATCTACTCAGCCTGGAAGCTCAGCAGAAGTAGATGTGGCCTGGGCAGGGAGCATCATAGGGCCTGAAGGTTCTAGCCAGTCAGCCTCAGGCAGGTTGCAGTGAGACCTGACCGACATATGATGGCTAAAATCCAAGTTAAAAAGCTTTAGGTCAGGTCAGGCAGTACTTCCTGTATTGTCCCACTGGACAAGGTAAGCAGTGGAGAACCTTAGTAAGCAAGGAAGCTGGCCAGTGTGGACACACACAAACACATGCACATACACACAGAGGTCTGCACCCCTAGAACCTAGAGACGACAAAGCTAGAAGTCCCTTGGTACGCAGCACCAGGGGAAGAGCTGGTGCTAAAAGAGAAACTATGTGTCTTTAATTCAGAACTTATACACAATCCTTGGTTCTTATGTCTCAAGGTCCTTTCTATGTATGGCTTGAGCTTATAGGTCCCAGCAGGAACTCTATTTAATCCTCTCTCACAGGAAGGCTCTTTAAGCTCTCAAAGGCAAGCCTCCCTCTCTTTCTCCCCATTAGAGTCTCAGGAGCCTTTCCCACCCAGCTTAGAGTTTGACTAAGCAAAAACTGGGTGGAGGCAGGCAGACCTGATGACAGTCAGACTATTTCTGGCCCTACAGCCCAAATGCAGTTGGGGGTGCAAGAGCATCTCCTCTCTCTCAGGCTGAGGCACTGAGGTTGCAGGAGATAGGGCTGAGAGTCAGAAGTGACACCCTGACCCAGAAGGTGGCAATGAGGAACAGATACACACATCTGTGTGCGCGTGCGCACACACATCCCAAGGTTGACAGACCAACACACACAGACATGATGATAACCAAAAGCTGGGACTCCACACACTGAACGTAGGACTTTGGGGTTGGGGTGGGGTGGGGGGCAGAGGGAAGGTGCTGGGGCACAAGAGGCAAGAATAAGAAGTCCCTCCAAATGGGAGTGGAGTGCCAACTGGCCTGCCTTGCCCCAAACACCTGCCTCCAGGGCCATGGCAAGAGTCCAGTCCATTAAGTGCAGCGTGCAATACTAGCGCTTGGAGTCTCCTGTCCTCATCAATGAAGCGGTGTGGACGGGATAGCAGTCACCTGGCAGGAGGCCTTGACTCCTGGCAGGCTAGTTGTATCGGCCCTTGATCATTGTGTTCAATAAGGGCCCCACCTGTAAAGAGACAAGAGGAGACAATCAGAACTGCCCCTTTCCTGGCCCTGGAGTTGGACAGGGTATGTCTGGAGACATTCGATGCCCAGCCAAGAACAGGAGAAAAGTTTTCATTCAATCTTGTGAACTCTCTAGTCAACTTTCTGCCTGAAGGTCAACTCAGTATTGTGGGGCATGGCCCTCTCCTCGGGGGTCCATCTTGTACTACTTTCCCTCTTGTAACATCCTGTATGTACTGTAAGAAGCACCAAGCTGACAGAGGGTCAGAACAGCTAATAATCCCCAAACACTTGAGAGTGTTTCACTAATGTGCCTTACGAATGTTAAATGCCTGGCAGCGCCTGTGACTTAAGCCACATACACCAGAGTTGGCACAGGTTCGAATCCAGTGCAGGTCTGCCAAACAATGACAACTACAACCAAAAAATAGCCAGGCGTTGTGGCAGGCACCTGTAGTCCCAGCTACTTGGGAGGCTGAGGCAAGAGAATCGCTTAAGCCCAAGAATTTGAGGTTGCTGTGAGCTGTGACGCCACGGCACTCTACTGAGGGTGACAGCTTGAAACTCTGTCTCAAAAAAAAAAAAGAATATTAAACTCCTAGCATTCTGTGAGGCTGAGGTGAGAGGATCACTTGAGCTCAGTTCAAGATCTGCCTGAATAAAGTGAGATCCCAGCTCTACTAAAAATGGAAAAAGTAGCTTGGTGTGGACCCAGCTACTTGAGAGGCTGAGGCAGGAGTCTGAGGTTGCTGTGAGTTAGGCTGAGGTCATGATATTCTAGTCTGGGTAACAGGAAAAAAAATGTTAGGCTGGCATGGTCATAAAATATAAAGTAAAATATAAAAAAAATTATAGGCATGGCTCACGCCTATAATCCCAGCATTCTGGGAGGCTGAGGAAGGCAGATTCAGCACAAGAGTTCAAGACCAGCCTAAGCAAGAGTGAGACCCCATCTCTATTAAAAACTAAAAACTGAGGCAAGAATTTGAGGTTGGTATGAGCTATGACGCTATGGCACTCTACCCAGGGCAATAAAATAAGACTCTGTCTCAAAAAAAAAAAAGGCCAGTGCCACCTATCGAATCCACAGGTTTCTGCGGCTGCTGACGTCATCCACAGGAAAGGAGCAAGAACATTGCAAATACAAATTTACCCAATGGGCCACTGGCGTACCTGCATGGGAAGCAGGTCTCAATATTACCTAAAGCAGCCTTGGTACAACTGGGAGAGTACAAGGAGATGCGTTAGTGCTTGCTTCCCATTCTAGAAGACTCCCCTGAGGGGTCCCCAGCTGGCACACAAGCCTCATGGGGAACATTACTACTAGCATGAAACAGATTATAATTGATCCACTAGTCAAGCCCAGCTCTCACCAGAAAACAAGAATTTTCTAAACATACCCATAACCTCTATGGGGAAGAGAGGACACCAGATACTGAAAGAGAGAAGCTATGAAGAATGTCACACTTGTCCTGACTTTCCTTGGTCAACCCACCCACCGAGCCACTGGAGTACCACCTTGGGACAGTCACATACCTCTTGTGGGTTCCCCAAGGCCTCTCCAAGCATCTTCTCAATGTTTCTCATTATGGCCACTTTCTGATGAGCTTTGAGAGGATATTCAATTCTCTTAGGGGTGGGAGCCCCCTGCAAAGGAAGCAGTCCCTCAGGAAATGCCTATAGCAGCAGACTTCACTATCTCTCCACTATTCCTAGTACCATCCTCCCCCTCCTAAGAAGCCCAATTCAATCCTATCCTTCTTCATCTCCCCAAAGAGCTAAGAATCACTTCCAGGGATAACCAACCATCTCCCACCCCATCCAAAAAAATGTATTACTTCTGTGACCCAGTTCCATCTGGGGAGAAAAAAATCCACCATATTCACCTTATACCAGAAGTTCACAGTGATGGTAATGCCCCCATTTAGTAATGACTCTATATGATGCCACCTGCAAGAAAATAAATAGGCCCCTGTTTACTACTGATATGTTTCAGTGGGAGAGATGAAAAATTAGGTAGAACCCAGATAAGGGAATCAGTAAAGAAAATATTTGTGTGCTCATCCTGTAAAACATATATAGGGTTAGAGGCCTAGATGTATACACGTACCGAAGAGCCAAGAACAGTTTCTCCAGGCCCACCCCTCTGGGATCTCTCTGGAGTTGAAAAACTGCCATCTTATCTTAGAGATAGGGCTGTTATTTCCCCCTTGTTCAGTATGCTCACATCTAGATATGCCAATCTTCCTGCAGACCACATAATCCTGCCACAACTCAGAAGGGACACAGAGAAGGCTTTCCAGGGAATAAGAAAGCAAGCTCCCAAGAAGCCCCCAGCCCTACCCTCTCCTTACCAGTACATTGGGATGTAAAGAACATCACCAGGACCAACCACTGTTTCATAACCAACCACGTTTTGGAAATTAGGGAACCTCTCATAGTCAGGATTGTCAAAGTCCACCTAAAAGGTTCAAGAGAAAGAAAAAAAAAATCAGTCAATCACCAAATATTTACCAGTAACTACTATGTGCTAGTTTAGCAGTTTAAAAAGAAAGATGTCAGAATTTATATCTAGCAGAAGATACAGTGCACATTAAACTCATTTTCAGAAAACAATATAAGACAATCCATGCTTGAATGCTAAGTTATAAAGAAACCCAGACTTCAGTGCTCCTGAAGTCATAAGACCTACTCCACTGACTGATGACGTGAGGAATTAGGACTTATCCATCATCCAAACCTTCAGAAACTTTCTCTCAAAGTCATATTCTAATTAGCAAAGATTTCTACTGCAGTAGTTAGGCAACTTTCTTGTCAGGAAAGGCTATACAGCCAATGATGTACTTTATTTAGATCCAAGACATATAAGTAACATATCTCAATTTTATTCACCTTTGTCCATATCAAAAAGAAAGTATCCATGACAGAAGCAACCGATGGAGACATATATTTTATTCCATGAACTGTTAGAGCTAATCAAACACACAGTAACTGGAGTCTACCAGCACTGATGAAGGGGTCTGTCCCAAGCATTAGCTCTACAGGGCTGCTCATACTTACAAACACCTGGGGACCACAAGTGCTTGTAACATGTGAGCCACACTGTGAAATTATCCTCTGGGTTTGTCTGTATGAACAGGGAAGGGGAAAGGCATTCCTAGAATCTGGAGTTCCACAACCTCCAGACCACACAAGCTTACCTGGCTCTGCCTGTCACATGGGTGATGGACAGGATATGGGTAGAGGCACTCAAACTGATCTGGAGGGAACAGGATGCATCGCTTGTGGCCTTTTATCTGAGCAAAGAAGTTCTGTTGTTCATCATAGTGAGCAGGTGTCACATTTCCTGTTAAGAAGAAAAACATTTTCTTATCCAGAATAGTGGCTCTATGGCACATGCTAGGATACAGAACCCAGTGCTGGAGAAAAACTAAGCCTGTCCTCCTAACTAAGAGTTCCCGATCAAAATACCAGGCAGAATCAGGGAAATTGCAATCACAACTCTCAGTAAATTAGGTGTTACATTTTAATGGGTAATAAGTCAAGCAAACATCACTGGTTAAATGGCCACCATTAGCTGTGAAAGTAAACTTTCCTACATGATGGCAGCTCCCTTACTGGGGGCAAGTGCACATCAACATCATGAAAGTCCAGCAGGGTAATGGGCTGCACATACTTGAACTCTTCTTGACTATGGCAAGAATACAAAGGAAGCAGAACAGTTAGAAATGACAAAAACGACTGCTGTCAACTAGACATGTATCATCTGCTTTCAAGAGTTAACCAGTCATCCTAGGCTGAGCGCAATGGCTCACGCCTATAATCCTAGCAGTCTGGGAGGATGAGGCGGGTGGATTGCTTGAGCTCATGAGTTTGAGACCAGCCTGAGCAAAAGCGAGACCCCATCTCTAATAAAAATAGAAAAAAACTGAGGCAAGAGGATCACTTGAGCCTGAGTTGGAGATTGTTTGAGATATGACACCACAGTACTCTACCCAGGATGACAGCTGGAAACTCTGCCTCAAAAAAAAAAAAGTTAACCAGTCATCTTAAGTCACGTGATTATGTACTTGTTTTGGGTGTGACTCTTCTGGAGTGCAAAGGTTCTCCACCTTTGTTCCCACTTCAACACACCTGTGAGATGCAACATTTCTCAGAGTAACACTGGGGCTCACTGGTGCTAGCAATTCTCACTGGAGGGAGGCATATCAGATTCTGAAGAGATGTGTATATAATTTAAACAAGATACATTATTTACAATGCCACCTTAAATTAGTTCTGCCCTAGTGTACGTATGTTTTATCTACTCCTTTATAACTAGGACTGTGTCTGTTGCTTGCCCTTTGCACAGTCCTTGATTTGAATGCACACCTCTATAGAGTATGAAGTTTAGAAAACATTTCTCAACTCTGTCTGGGTATGCTAAGACAGCTGCCTTCTTAAATGCTTAGAGTCCATGTACATCCTCAAAGGCTCACCACCACCTGAGGGAACCATTTCCCTGCACCCTACTACAGGGAAGGAAGGAAACAGAAAAAAATGACTCAAGTAAATCAGAGCTGGCTCCTTCCTGACAGATCAATCAAGAGCTGGTTTCAAATGGGCAGGTGGGTGTCAATTTATAAGCTGCACTGCTGAAAAGAATAATTAAAGAAAAGACCAAAGAGCTCAATAATGAATGATGATAAATAATAACTTTGCTTCATTGTTCAACCCAGTTTACTCATCTAAGTACCTACTACGGGCCAGGCACTGAATTAGTACCAGAAATAAAAGTTAAGTGAGACAATGATTAGTACCAGAAATAAAAGTTAAGTGAGACAATGACCCTAGCCCATAAGTAGCTCTCTTCCAGACTAGTTTAAAGACTTCTCTCCCCACCTTTTTTTTTTTTTTAAGAAGAGTCTCACTACATCACTCTTGGCAGAGTGCCCTGGCATCACAGCTCATAGCAACCTCAAAATCTTGGGCTCAAGCGATTCTCTTGCCTCAGCCTCCCAAGCAGCCTGGGACTACAGACGCCGGCCATAATGCCCAACTATTATTTTGTTGTAGTTGTCATTGTTGTTTAGTAGGACCAGGCCAGGTTCGAACCTGCCAACCCCAGTGTATGTGGCCAGCACCCTAACCACTGGGCAATGGGCGCCAAGCCAAGACTTCTCTTCTTATTCAAAAGAAAAAAACAAAAGAATACAGTCACGTATTTGCTTGTGTATGCGTACATTGCTAGCAGGAAACACAGTAATTAATAATAGGCAATACCTCCAAGGAGAAAAGGAGTGGAAAAGAGATTTATCATTACATACCTATCTACTTTTTTTTTTTTGCAGTTTTTGGCCAGGGCTGAGTTTGAACCCACCACCTCCAGCATATGGGGCTGGCGCCCTACTCCTTTGAGCTACAAGCGCCATCCCCCATCTACATTTTTTGAATTTGAATTCCATGAATGTATAATTTATTTAAAAAGATAAGGTTATGGCTCCGCGCCCCGTAGCACAATGGTTATGGCATACACCAAGGCTGGCAGGTTCGAACCCAGCCTGGGCCAGCTAAACAACAACTGCCACAAAAGAAAAATAGCCGGGTGTTGTGGTGGGCACCTGTAGTCCTGGCTACTCAGGAGACTGAGGCAAGAGAATCGCTTAATCCCAAGAGTTAGAGGTTGCTGTGAGCTGTGACACCATGGCACTCTACCGAGGGCAACATAGTAAGACTCTGTCTCAAAAAAAAAAGATAAGGTTAGGGAGAGGTGGCTCAAGTCTGTAGTCCCAGCAATCTGGGAGGCAGTTTGGAGGACAGCTTGAGGTGGGGAACTCAAAACAACCCTGAGCAACATGGCAAGAACCAATCTCTACAAAAAATTTTAAATTTACCTGGATGTAGTGGCGTGCATGTGTAATCTAACTACTTAGGAGTTTGAGGTGGGAAGATAAACTAAGTCCAGGAGTTGAAGGTTGCAGCAAACAGTGAGCTATGATTACTGCACTGCACTCCAACCTGGGGGATAGATTGTGACCTTTTTAAAATAAGTACATAGGCCAGGCACAGTGGGTCATGTATGTAATTCCAGCACTCGGGGAGGCTGAGGCCAGAGGATCACTTGAAGTCAGGAGTCTAAAACTAGCTTGAGAAGAGTGAGATCCTGTCTCTACTAAAAATAGAAGAAATTAGCTGGGTGTGATGGCACACATCTATAATCCCAGACTCAGGAGGCTGAGACAGAAAGATGGCTTGAATCCAAGAGTTGAAGGTTGCAGTAAGCTATGATGACACCAGTGTACTCACTAGCCTGGGCAACCGAGTGACACTCTGTCTCAATCAATCAATCAAAGATAAGGTTAAATTTTTATTAGAAAAATAAATTTCCCTTCTTTTACTGGGATAAAAATTTTTTGAACACAGACCCAATAAAGAGCAGCAGTACAGTTATATACCATGTAACAACATTTCAAAAACAATGGACCACAAAAATAATAGTGGTCCTGTAAGATTATAATGGAGCTGGGCAGCGCCTGTGTCTCATTGAGTAGGGTGCAGACCCCATGTACTGAGGGTGGAGGGTTTGAACCCGGCCCCAGCCAAACTACAACCAGGCGTTGTGGTGGGTTCCTGTAGTCCCAGCTACTCAGGAAGCTGAGGCAAGAGAATCGCCTAAGCCCAAGAGCTGGAGGTTGCTGTGAGCTGTGACGCCACAGCATTCTACTGAGAGCGACAAAATAAGACTCTGTCTCAAAAAAAAAAAAATAAAATAAAATAAAAAAGATTATAATGGAGCTATCCTATTCAGGTGTACTACTTTTTTTTATATAAATACTTACCACTGCATTTTAACTGCCTACAGTATTCAGTACAGTGATCTGCTGTGTAAGTTTGCAGTCTAAGAGCAATATGCTACACCATACAGCCTAGGGATGTAGTAGTCTCGTGTATCATCTAGGCTTTTGTTAAGTATACTCTATAATGCCCCCAAAATGACAAAATAGCCTAAAAACACATTTTGCAGAACTCTCCCTGTTCATTGAGTGAAGTATGACTATATTTCAAAGAGGTCCCTAATATCTCAGCATATGCAGTCACACAGCAACTGAGAAAGGGAAAAGGCAACTTTTTATTTAGAGTACATGAAGTGCACTAGCACAAAGACTTAACATACAATATCTCATTTTACCTTCATAACTATTCATGAGATATTACTACATATCATGTTTCTTCTACAGATGAGCAGGCTGAGGTTTAAGAAAGTGAAATGAGGGCAGCGCCTGTGGGTCAAAGGAGTAGGGTGCCAGCCCCATATGCCGGAGGTGGCGGGTTCAAGCTCATTCCCGGCAAAAAATAGCAAAAAAAAGAAAGTGAAATGACTTGTTCAAAGCCATGAAGCTGATAAGTAGTGGAGATAGGACTAGAAATCAGGTTCATATGACTCTAACCCATAGTGCTTTCTGAATGATTTCTTACCTTCCATCCCAATGAGCAGCAGGTTAGAGGTCAGCTGTCCCCAGCCACGCTTTCCTTGTTGTTTATTAATCCAGTTCCAGTTAAAACCCAAGAAGTCCATGACGATCTTCCTGCCCACAGTGTCATTGAGTGTTTGCTGCAGATACAACCTATGTTTCCCCAGGAGAAAATCCCATTAGTACACGCACACACAGTCCCTGGCATGGCCTCCCCACATCTGGAAATACAAACCCAAATCTACACCAGTATCTCCTACAGAGAACAGCTGCAGTCATGCAAATCTTAGCCAACACAGAGTCTCTAGAACTGAAATCTTATCCATCCTTCTTTGAGCTCTGTTCAACTCCAAACTTTTTAAAGAAGTGATTTCTTAACCTCTTGGGGTTAGAATATGACTCCTTTAAGAATCCAAGGAAAGTTCCCCATAAAAATGCACATATACACAGAACTTTCATACAACTTCACAGATTTCTGGGAGCCTATCCATAGACCCTAGAATGATGAATCAGTGCCTGAGATACCTCCTTTGGCCTTCAAGACCACTGTAGTAGACTGTATTACTATTCACCAATAGCTGGTTCCATCCCTGTGGGAGAGCTATTCTTCCATACCCCCTTGAAGCCAGGCTTGCTTATTTAACTTGCTTTGGCCAATAAAATGTCCACAAGTGACTTGCATTGTTTACAACTTTAATATTTTTTTAAATTAACTTAACATTATGAACATAACTAACTGTAAATTTAAGAATCAGGGCTCAGTGCCTGTAGCTCAGTGGTTAGGGTGCTGGCCACGTACACTGGAGCTGGTGGGTTCGAACCTGGCCTGGGCCTGCTAGAAAATGGCATTGAAAAAAGAAAGAAAGAAAGAAGTATGAATCAGTCAACACTACCATAACTCATTTCCTCTGCCATGACAAGTGCAAAGTTCCAGAGAGTAATGCTGGGGCAACTGAGGTCCCAGAATGAACAAGATGATGTGAGAACAAGATGATCTGACCCATGACAGACATGCAGTATGTGTAGGAAAGTAATCTTTGTTGTTTCAAGCCTGTGAGCTCTGGCTTGAAGCCTTGTTTATCTTAACTGATTCAGTCACTTTTCTTGCTGTAACCTTCTACAGCTGAAGGAAGACATATCAGGTACAGGCCCTAAGCTCCTAACATACCTAAGAAAGGTCAGAAGTTACTTAGCGGGTGTGAAAACCCAAATACACTTGGTCAAACCCCCCAAGAGACATTTAAGAGTGTGCAAACCTGAGAAACAGAAGCAGCTCTGTGCTGGTCCTTAGATCATTACTTCAAAAAGCTCAAAGGCATCTTACTGCCTAGAACCATAATGTTTAATGCAACATTAATTAGAAATGTTTAGGTTGGAAACATTATCATTTTGAAGATATGAGACCCTCAGATTCAAATGCAACTCTTCTGAGAAATAACATATATATCCACAAAAAATTCTGTAACTCTGAAAGAGCTGGTGACACTCCCCAAACATGAATCTAAGCAACAGTAATATTATACTTGAACAGTAAATGTTCAAAATAGCTCAAAGAGGATCCTGATATATTTTATGCCATAATTACAACCACCTGTACAATCATACAGTGGAGGTAGTTGATGATAAAGTCAGTTCATAGGGAAAAATGTACACATAGTAAACAATTCTTCTTGAAAACTCTTTAATCACCCATGAAGTACAGGTTATACTCAATGAGGCAAAATTCTCTCCCTATGGGATGAGTTTTTTTTTTTGGAGACAGAGCCTCAAGCTATCACCCTGGATAGAGTGCTGTGGCATTACAGCTCACAGCACAGCAACCTCCAATCCAATTCCTGGGCTCAAGTGAGTCTCCTGCCTCTGCTTTCCAAGTAGCTGGGACTACGGGCACCCACCATAACACCTGGCCATTTTTTGGTTGCAGCCACCATTGTTGTTTGGCGGGCCCAGGCTGGATTCGAACCTGCCAGCTCAGGTGTACATGCCTGGTGCCTTAGCCCTTTGAGCCACAGGCACCAAGCCTTAATTATTGCTAGTTTTGAAATGTCTTTGTAAGAGTAGGCTTGGCACAGATGCAGCAATATGTAAGATTAGGAGATGGGGTCACATTTATCTGTGTTTCTATGGAAACTATTTGAATATTTGTTTTATATGGATTTTTATTCACTCTTCAGACATGCTATGAAAGAGCACCCCTCTGCTGCTCAGCAAGCATTTGTAGCTTGTACAGTGGCAGAATGGGCCAAAAGCTTAGTGTTGTGATCTGTTTTAAGAATAAAGTATCTTGAAGTAAAAAAAAAAAAGAAAGAAAATGTGGATACAATTTACCAAATGGAACTGGCTGAACTGCAGAATTGTGACTCTCTGAAAGATGCATTCAAGTCAAGCAGCCTTCCTAATTTCTATGCATCTCACCCCTCTGAGACATATCCTAATCTCAGGAACCATGCACTCAAAATGGCAACCATCTTTGGTAGCACTTACGTCTGTGAACAGACTTTTTCCAGAATGAAACATCTGAAATCTCCAACCAAATCTAGACTAACTGATGCACACTTGGATCACTTGTTACAACTAGCAACGACAAATACGGAAACGGACATTGACCATCTCATTAGCCAAAAGCAAGCCCATAGTTCCCATTGAAATACTGGTAAGATTGTTGATTTAACTTTATTTATTCTTCATTTTAAATATTGTATTTGTTCCCATTTTGTCTTTTACTTCAAAATAAGATATGTGAAGTGTGCATAGGAATTTTAAATCCTTTTAAATCATAGTTTTGTTTTTTTTTTTTTAGCTATAGTCTGGCCCGCCAAAGGTCTGAGGGACACTGAACTGGCCCCCTATTTAAAAAGTTTGAGGACCCCTGTTGTATAGTTTCAACCACAGTGTCAAATTGTGGACCTTATTATTATGTTATTATAAGTTATGAGTAAATTTAATCTTTCTTTAACAAACACTTTTATTGTGGGATTAATTGTGCAGTCAGGTCTTTTAAGAACAGATTATAGTAATAGTAATTCTCAAACTTTAATATGTGTAAAAATCAACTGTAGATCTTGTTAAAGTGCAGATTCTGATTCTACAGGACTTGGCTTTTATATGTAGTATTTGCAACAGGCTCCCAGGTGATAGCAATGCTGCTGATTCATAGATTATAGTTTGAGTAACAAGGTATTTCAGTTTTAATGAAGTAAAATAAATCACTGTTGACATTTAAGGAAGCTCATCTACCTGACTGAGTAATATTTTTCTTTCCAGAGAGGCCAACCGAATGCCCTCTGTTCCTCTCAACCTATACCGAGACAAGGAAAAAGATCAGGTTATCTTTAATCCACTGAGTTCAGTTGTGACCTGGAGAACTTCAATAGAAAAAAATTTTTTCTCCACTGACTTAGTACCACTTAATTGCTATGTGCACTGTATTTTCATCTTTGGAATAAGAACAATTGATTCAGTTTGGAAAATTGTTAAATCTCAGATTAGGATTGCAAATAAAGTTTTATGGGTAAAAAAAGTTTGAAAATTTAAAATTTACATAGTATGCAGTAATACTTGCTAGGTTTTACATGTTTCTCAACTTTAATCTGGAAAAAATAATTAAAGTTTTTAAATAATTATTTTTTAAAGTGATTAAAATAATCAATTAAGTATTAAAATACTTCTAAGAACATGCTTTTTCTGGAGCAAGGCATCCTGGCAAGTAACAGGCTTTCCCAGGAATATTCTTGGTAGATAACTTTTCCCTTGTGTTGTCCTGCTAGTGACTGACCAAGACCTGGAAGCATTTTGTGTTACTCGATTGAATGAGATAATATGTCAATATGCTAAACAAAAACATAGACAACTTTTGGTGGAAATATTTCCACCTCTTACTTCTAGTTCTAATTTAAAAAATGATTGTAAGGGAACATCTAAATTGAAGATTATCTAAAAATTCTGCATATACTTTTGGATAGTTCTCAAATATAAGTCCTCTTTAATATATATTTTAATAGATAAAAATGTTTAAGGTAGTACTTAAGTATAAAATATACCATATTTTTAAAGACACATAGAACTGTAATGCCTCAGATTTCTAACTATGAGGATCCAACTTTGAGATAAAATAGATAGGATAATGGTGGCTGCTTAAGTTTGAAACTATCTATCCATTCATCCCTCTATACATGTGTATATTTCAATCTATGTATGTATGTATCTATCTATATCTACCTATCTATAGCAAGAAAAATGGCCTATTGCTGCATAACTAGGCCACTTGCCACATAAGTAGGAAACAAATTCTGTAAACTTCAATTTACCTTTTTTTTTTCTTTTGCAGTTTTTGGCTGGGGTTGGGTTTGAACCCGCCACCTCTGGCATATGGGGCTG
The DNA here is from genome assembly GCA_963574655.1 of Perodicticus potto. Classification (NCBI taxonomy): domain Eukaryota; kingdom Metazoa; phylum Chordata; class Mammalia; order Primates; family Lorisidae; genus Perodicticus; species Perodicticus potto. The sequence goes on from CAUYRH010017643.1 coordinate 29,314, forward strand.
GTGCCCTACTCCTTTGAGCCACGGGTGCCGCCCATCAATTTACTTTTTAAAAGTGGAAATAATCATCCAAGAGCATAGAGTTGGCTCTAGAGCTGAGAACAGACTGAAGTCAAGTAGAGGTGACACAGAAGAAAAAACGATACAGGTGCAATGGGGTCATTAGTGGAACATAGATAATGTCTATTAGGGTTCACTTCCAGAAGTAGAAGTTTCACCTTAACTTGAAATATACTGAAAACATATCTAAGCTGTGGCAGGCCTGAGCAACGGGCTACTAAAATATCAGAAGGAAGGAGCCTAGAAAGTACATGGAACTAGAGGAATTGATCTTGAGAAGCATGATAGATTGTTTGCAAAGGTAGCCATTACTATTCTTCCACCTCTCATGCATTTTTAATAATGTGACTTTGGCATTCTTTCCACTGGGAAGTAGAGTCTTGAAGTTGAGTTTGCACTATGACCTGCCTTGAGAAATAATGTGTGGTAAAAGTGAGACTATGTAACTTCTGAGGCTAGAACTCAAGTGATCCTGTAGCTTGCATATGTGTCCCATTGGAGCTCTGGAAAGAAGTCCAGCTACTTCTATGGAGAAAGCATGAAGACAAAAAGGACCTAAAGAAATCCATGGTCAGTGAGGATTCCTGGGGAATAAAGTCATCAGAAAAAAAGACCCCTGTATTCCAGCCATTCCAGCCATTCCAACTGAGAGGCCAAAGCCATATTAGATCTTCTAGTACAAATTACACCATTTCATTAGGCCCGGGGGATAAAATTAGAAACAAAACCAAGCTGTCTCAGATAAGCACTGCCCAACTAATCCACAAAATCATGAGCAAATACAATGTTATTTTTAACCCTTTAGTTTTGGGGTGTTATGCAGCAGTAGACAATTATTATAAGAAAGTATCTCTTTTGGACTAGGTAGGCTTCTTGGAAGGAGGAAGTAGCCCTGAATGCTTGATGGTAAAGAGATTATTTAAAGTGAAGGTAAGGGGAGTAAGATAAAAGAGTCTACCAGAAAAAGATAGAGTCAAGACTAGGAAAAATACGGAACAACAAGATTCTTTTTTTGCATTTCACTGTAACAATGTTAGAAAGTACTCTTAAAATAAGGTTATCCTCTAAAACTCTTTCCTTGCTATTGCTGGTACTGAAAATTGCCATACAAATAAATGTGAACAGAAACAAGCAAGAAAACCAAAAAGAACACAATACCCACTAAAAATTCTGATATTTATAAAGCAAAAAATGTTTACCAGAATATTTTGGTGAAGTAAGAAATAGATAAAATAAAATCGTGAAGCAGAGAAATACTGTAATGCAACTTTTCAGAATAAATTTGTCATTGAACAAACAATTGCTGATTTTAAACAACAGAAAAAATTGTAAACTCAAAGATGGAGAAATAGGAATGGAAAACAAGATACAAACAGATGTGGACAAAACTCAGGAAAAATATTGAAAAACACAAAAACATCCCAGGAATGAATACTTAATTATCCAAAGAAGAATGGATATAACAACAACAACAAAAAAGCAGTAAAGATAGGATGGGTGTTGCAGCCCCATATAGCCTATGGCTAGGAGTGAAAGTTATAGAAATACCTTTATAGCTCAATAATGGAACACCTGGGTGGAAAAGGCATGGAGAGGGATTTAGCTCTCCTAACAAGCATGAGAGCTCGGGAGATGAGAGCAGTGGTAAATCGGCAGTCTCTACACCTGTGGTGTTGAGCAGCACAAGATCAGCCCTATATTAGGCTGGAGGAGAAGGCAGTCAAAGAGCATGCGCATTCTGTCACGGACTCACTCTGACTGTTTCCTCTCCTGCCTGCAGAACGCCAGCACGGCGTCTCTGCTGAAGATTACCAAGCTCTACTAAAGGCTAAGATCTATCTTTCTAAGAAGACTGCTTTACTCTCTCTAAGACTCTCTCTCTCTCTCCAGCTAAAGTAGATAGCCCTCAGGCTCTGAAGAGAAACTGTACCAGAGCAAGGTAACTTAGCGGTCAGCATCCAGAACCTATTTAAGATGGGCCCGAGACCTGGCCAGTCCAGGGCCCTGACAAGTGGTGTCAGAAGTGACATGTGACAGATGGGGAAGAAAAAAATTTAACAAGAAAGTCTTAGCCAGGGCAAATAAGCAAGAGATTGAAACAAAAGACATCTAAATTGGAAAAAAGGATATCAAATTGTCCCTGTTTGCAGATGGCATGATCTAAGAATCCAGCAAATAACTCTCAGACTGATAAATAAATTCAGTAAATTTGCAGAATACAAAAATCAATGTACAAAAATCAGTAGCATTTCTATTACACTAATAAAAAACTAACTGAAGAAAACAGCAATCCAATTTACAACAGCCGCAAAAATATCAAATACCTAGAAATAAATTTAGCCAAAAAATGAAATATCTCTATAATAAAAACTATAAACACTAAGGAAAGTCATCAAAAAGGATACATATACCCCAATTAAAACTATTCCACAAAGCTATAGGAATTAAAATAGCATGGTGCTGACCTAAAAACAGACACAAACCAATGTAACAGAACAGAGAACCTAGAAATAAATTCATGTATTTTCAGCCAACTGATTTTCAACAAAGGCACCAAGAGCATCCATTTGATAGGAATGGTTTTGAGAAAACTGAATGTCAATATGCAGAAGAGTGAAACTAAATCTCTATCTCTTACCATACATGAAAGTCAACTCTATGTGGATTAAAAACTTAAATGTAAGATCAGAAACTATGAAACTACTAGCAGAAAACATAGGAAAAATGCTACAGAACATTAGTCTAGGAAAATTTTTGTGGATAAAACTTTGAAAACACAGGCCACAAAGGCAAAAACAGACAAATGGGATTATATCTCGCTAAAAATCTGCACAGCAAAGAAAACATCCAACAGAGTGAGTAGATAACCTGCAGAATGAGAGAAAATATTTGCAAACTATTTATTTAACAAGTAATTAATAACCAGAATATATAAGAAACTAAAGCAGTGCAACATCAAAAAAAAAATAAAAATAAAAAACAAAAAAAACCAAGTTATCTGATTTAAAAATGTGTGAGTGATCTGAAAAGTCATTTCTCAAAAGAAAACATGAAATGATCAATGGTATCTGGAAAAAAATGTTTAACATTACTAATCATTAGGGAATTGCAAATCAAAACTTCAATGAGATATTGTCTTAACCCAGTTAGAATGGCTATTAGCAAAAAAGTCCAAAAGGTAATAAATGCTAATGAGGATAGGGAGAAAGAGAACTCTTGTACAGCATCACTGGGGATATAAATTAGTGTTGCTATTACAAAAAACACTATAGATATTTCTCAAAAAATCAAAAATAGAACTACCATAATATCTGGGGACCCTAGTATTGGATATGTATCTAAAGGAAAGGAAATCTGTACATTGAAGATATTTCTGCACTTCTATGTTTATTACAGCATTATTCACAATAACAAGGATAGGGAACAAACCTATGTTCATTACTAGATAAATAGATAGAGAAAATATGGTATATATCTGCAATTGAATATAATGCTGCCATTAAAAAGGATGAGATCTCATCATTTGTGGCAACATTGATAAGCTTGGAAGACATCGTTTAAGTGAAGTAAGCCAGGCACAGAAAGATAAATACTGCATTTCCTCACTTATATGAGGAAACTAAAAAAGTTACTCTCACAGACATATGGAGTAAAATAATGGTTACTAGAGGCTGAGAAAGTCGGGGAGAAGGAGGGAACATAAAGAAGTTGGTTAAGGCATACAAAAGTACAGCTAGAGGGGAGGAATAAGTTCTAGTATTCTATGGAACTGTAGGGTGAAATTGTTAACAATAATTTATTGTATATTTTCAAACAGCTACGAGAGGATTTTGAATGGTCCCAACAAAAAGAAATTGATAAATGATTGAGAAGATAAATATCCTATTACTTTGACTTGATCACTACACATTGTATGTATTAAAATATCACTCCATAAATGTCATAAATGTCACTCCAAAAATTGGCATAATTATATGCCAATTAAAAAAGATCGTTAAAAATTGTAATAATATAGAAAGGTTAAAAAAGGTGATAGAGGTAGAAGATAGGGAAATCAGATGGTTCATTTTATGTACATGATATATATGTATGTATATTTTACCTTGATAATAATAATACAAAGAAAACATGGTACGATTGAGGTAAAATATGCATATATAATTTACCATCTTTACCATTTTTAAGTGTATAGTCCAGTGGTAATAAATACATTTCTATATTTTACCCTTCATCTCTCCCCCTTTATTACTTGTGGAAATTCATTAGTCTACTCTGAATAAGCCACTTTTTAGCTTCCACACATGAATGAAAATATGCACTATATTCTTTCTGTGGTCAGCTTATTTCACTTAAAATGATGTCCTCCAGGCTCATTCATGCAGCCATGAGTAATGAGATTTTATTCTTTTTTATGTCTGAATATTTCTTTGTGGATACATATACACACCACATTTTCTTTATCCATTCATCTAGTTGATGAAACCTTAGGTTGATTTTATGTCTTGGCTATTGTGAATAGCACTGTAATAAATGTGGGAATGTGGTATCAGTTATAATGTCTTCTTTTTTATTTCTGATTGAGTTTAATGGGGGTTCTTTCTATTTTTTGGTTAATCTAGCAAGAGGTCTGTCGATTTTGTTTTATGTTTCAAAGAATCAACTTTTTGTTTTGTTAATTACATGATTCTTTTGTCATCAAGTTCATTTAGTTCTCTCCAACCAGAGTTATTTCTTTTCTTTTGCTGGGTTTGAGACTGGTTTATTATTCCTTTTCTAGTTCCTTGAGGTGATTTGTTAGATTGTTGATTTGTGATCTCTCTATTTTTTTATTTGATGGAGGCATTTAAGGTTATGAATTTTCCTTGTAGGACTGTTTTTGCTGAAACCAACAGATTTTAATAATATGTGTCCCCTTTGTCATTTAATTTAAAGAATCTTATGAATTCCATCTTAATTTAGTCTTTGATCCAATAATTGTTCAGCAGAAGATTTTCTAATTTTCATGACTTTTTTTAGAATTGAGTATTTCTGTTGGGAGTTGATTTCGAATTTTATTCCACTGTGGACTGTGAAGATACATGATCTAATTTCTATTTTATTATTTTCTTGAATTTTTTGAGTTCTGTCTTGTGGCATAAGATGTGATCAATCTTAGAGAATATTTCATGTGCTGATGAGAAGAATATAAATTCAGTGGTTTGGGGGTAGAGTGTTCTGTGAATGTCTGTTAGGCCCATTTGCTCTAGAGTCTGATTTAAGTCCTGTTTTTTTAATTTATTTTCTATTAGGAGGATCTGTCCAGTTTTGTCAGTAGAGTTTGGAAGTTGCCAGCTATCACAATGTTGTTGTTTATCATTTTGTTTAGATCTAGTATGGTTTGCTTTATAAATCTAAGTGCCCTTGTGCTAGGTACATAAGTACTTAAAATTTTTATCTCTTATTGTTGAATTGTTCCCTTTACCATGACCATTTTTGTCTTTCTTTACTTTTTTTGCTTTGAAATCTGTTGTCTGATATGAGAATGGCTACACCAGCTTTCTTTTGGTTTGCATTTGCATGGAATGTTGTTTTCCATCACTTCACCTTGACTCTGATTGACTTCTTGTGGATTATATGTTGTTTCCTGGAGACAGAAGATACTTGGATTATGTTCTTTTCAACCATCCAGCCAGCCTATATCTCTTGAGAGGAGAGTTCAATCCAATCACATTTATTGAAAAAAATAATAAATGGGGTAGATTTCTGTTCATTGCTTTGAGTAGAACTTTACTGCTTTATTTTACTTCTTGAAGCTTTGTGGTATCTGGACTCTGAACTTTAATATTTGGATGATTTTATACTGGTGAGTGTCTATTGTGCTGATTGATATATAATGCAGATCTGAGTATTTCTTGCAGGGCAGATCTCTTCTTATCAAATTCCTCAGTATTTGCTTGTCTGAGAAAGTCTTTTTTTCTCTTTCATATAGTTATACAGGATACAAAATACCAGGTTAGCTATTATTCTGTTTGAGAAGACTGAGAATGGGGCCCAAGTTCATTCTGACTTGTAAGATCTGAATTGAGAAGACTGCAGTTAGTCTGATGGGCTTTGTTTTGTAAGTTACCTGAGGCTTTGCCTTATGGTTTGTAAGAGTTCCTCTTTTGTGTTAACTTTGGCCAGTCTGATGACCTTATTTCATGGTGATTTCCTCTTGGTAATGAATTTCCTAGAAGTTCATTGAGTACCTGTATTCCTATTTCCAGAAAGACCTAGAATAATTTCCCCAAGTATTCCCTCAAATAGGTTTTCCAGTCCTTGTGTATTTTCTTCTTTACCCTCAGGGATGCCTATGACTTTTAGTTTAGGCCTCTTTACACCATCCCATATTTCTTGTAGGCTTTGTTCATTCCCCTTATTTCTCTGTTCTTTCTCTTTTACTGACTTCAAAGGTATTGTTCCAGCTCAGATATTCTTTCTTCTGCTTGATATAGCCTATTTAAATGCTTTTCACTGTGTTTTGTATTTCCTTAAATGAATTTTTTATCTTCAGAAGCTCTACATGATTCCTTTTAATTAATTTCTTTATTAAATTTTTCATCCATTTCCTGAATTATTTTGTGGTTTCTCTGTTTTGGATTTGTACTTTCTCTTCTATTTCATTCAGCTTTCTTTCAATCTTCATTCAATATTCTGTTTCCGTCATTTCTATATTTTCATTTTGGTTAGTTTCCATTAGTACAAAGTTATTGTTTTCTTTGATGGTGTCCTTTCATTCTGATTTTTCATTTTCTTAATCCTTTTCAAAATTTCAAGTTAATGTGAGGGCACAAATGATTATATTACATTGTTTGCACATGTTAGGCAAAGTTCAAGTTGTAGTTGAGCCTTTCACCCAGGGGATTGTGCTGTATACCCTTCTATGGTGCCCATTAGGTAAGAGCTTAACAATCTCCCACCCTCTTCCCCCTTTCATCTCCTCTCCTCTCCCTCCTGTCTCTCTCACTTGAATTTAATTATGTTTTTTTTTTTCTCATGTGGGCATGAATCTGTTTATCTGTTAGTCACATATTAGTATTGAGTATATTGGACACTTGCTTTTCCACTTTTGTGATACTTTACTAAGAAGAACATTCTTCAACTCCATTCAGGTAAATACAAAAGATATAAAGTTTCCATCTTTTTTTTTATGGCCAAATTCATGTTTTCAGAGTTCATTTGCTACTTCCTTCTATGTAGTGGCTGTTGCTTCTTATTTTTTAATTTTCTTTTGTTTAGATAATGGCCTTACCAGTTTAATCAGTGGGATAATAGATGGTGCTTGTAGGTGAGACTCAACCACACCCTGTAATATTGAGTCAATACATGCTGTGAATGGCATGCAAATTGACCTTTCTGTCAGTAGGTGGCAGTTGTTGGAATAAATAAGTTGCAATGTTGTTTGGGGGTTCAATGACTGGCTCTAGCCCCCAGCAGAAGTACTGGTTGCCCCAGGTGGTTAGTGAGGCCCTTGAACTACAGGTGAGTCCATCCTTGTTCTCTGCCACAGCTGATGTAGCTGTGGGAGTGCCATTGAGCGGGACTGCTCTGGGAGAGCTTGCACTCAGGCTTCAAGCAGGCAGAGCTCCCCCATGACTGTGATGCAGGCTGGGTAGTTCCCTGCCCAGGGAAAGGCCTGAGCTGAGAGCATGGCCCTCCAGTGTGGGTAGGGTTGGCTGAAAAGCACACTTCAGCTAGGACCCACACTGCACTCTCTTTCTGATCTGCCTATGTAAGCAGACTAATTCATAAATTTCCCCTCTATGCCCCTGAGCAATGTGATCAACACCTGGAGTATGGGATCTGGCTTATGGGCTTGTCCTCAGGTCCCTGAAGATCAATCCCTCACAATGCCAAGGGGAAGCACAGTGGTCCTGAGTTGCCCATAGAGTTCCCAAGCAGGTTTGATGTCTGTCTACCTTGGGGCATGCCCTGCTCTGATGGAATTGTTGGGCAAGCAGCATCAGGGAGAGCTAGAAAGCAGGGAGCTCACAGTCATAGTACCTCTGTCTACTGCACCACTCAAGGAAAGAGCAGAGCCTTACTCTCATAGAAGCCTTGGTGTGGTGGCTCAATTGTCTCTCTTGGCAACCAAGCATGGGGAAGGGAAAGAGGAGAAAAGGAGTCTGGATGGAAGAAAGTTGGCACTCTCATCATATCTGTCCCTCTCTGCAGGAGGCTGCCTGCTCAGAATGTCCAGGTACTAGAGTCATACATCATCTAAGACCCACTGAACTACTGTGGCTCCTGCAGCCTGGGCCAGACTTGGGAAATGTGTGTGGGAATGAGCAAGACAAAACCTGAGGAGCTGAAGCCCCTAATGGGAGACAAAGGTGCACAGTGGATAGTGAAGCAATGTTGTGCTGACCATTTCAGCTCAGGTCTGTGGAGATGAGCAGCGCCCAGGGACTTAGAGCCTGGTACTCTATCCATAGGAAGTTCCAGCTCACTGGCTGCAGCAGTCTTTGGATTTATGTGGGCAGAAAGCCTTTCCAGGAGCTCAGGAACCTGCGGACTGTCAGAGATTTGGGAGAAGAAATGAACTCCTCCCCCCTCCCCTTCTTACTAGGCTCCCACCCTCTCCAGGGTGGATCTCTGCTGATATCTGGCTCCTTCACGTTCTGCTCCACAACTTCTTCCCATAGGCTCTCGTGAAGGTTCTGGAGAACCTTCCCTAAGACCAGCACCCAATCTGTATTTGTCTGTTTGTTTTTTCTCTTTCATCCAAAACTTCTCCTTCTTATTGAGATGCTCTGGCAGTGGATGTCGCAGGTCATCCATTTTGCCCAGCCAGAATGTCCATTTATTTGTTCATCAAACACACTTTATACACATTAAATTGTGTACTAGAAATAAAATCATAAATGATACATAATCTAATCCTTGCTGGCAGAGATTTTATCTTTATAGAAAAGGCAAGAAGCCTAAATTTTCCTAAGTCAGAAGTTGTCAGGCTTAAAGACATATTAGAATCACCTGGGGAGCTCTTACCTCCACTGATGCTTTGGCCCCACCTTCAAAGATTCTCATTTAATTAAAAAGTGAATTAGGTGATTCTAACATATAGCCACGGCCTGAAGAATACTGATGTAGCGATAAAAGGAGCCAGACTAGAGGCTGGTCAATGATCACAGAAACGGAGGGCTAGCAAGCACCAAACCACGGGTCTCCTTACTTAAAACAGCGGACATGGGCACTTGAAAAGACAGGCCATTTGAGTAGAAGACAAAGTCAGGAAATAGATTGAAGCATCTAGGAAAATTCAGTACTTGATAATGACAAATTTTTTAATTAATGAGTTTGGGACAAATGGTAGATTTTGAGAGAAGAAGAAGTTAGAGTTATGCTTACACTATAGATTGAATCTCAAATTGATCAGAGATCTAAAAACTAAAAAGAAAAAAATCATACAAGTACCAGAATAACACACAGGTGCATTTCTTTTATTTCCTGAAACTGTAGAAAAACTTCCTCCTAAGTCTGATTTACAATTGTAATCCTATAGAGAAAATGTAATAAATTATTTTAATAAAGCTCCATATGTATGCCTTAAAAATGTGTACCCCAGTTTCCCTTAAAATATAATTATTTTCAATGTGAGTCACAGAATTCTTTTTTTCCTATTCTTTTTTCTCTTTTTTCCTACAAATTTCAAATACCAAACTTAACTTTTATGAGACATTCTCTGTTTTTAGAAATAAGTTAAAAATCAAGCACTTAAGATATTTGTAGGTAAATAATAAAGGGAAATCATTACATAACTGAAACGTTTTACTTTTGCAAAGAATCATATTATTCCTTGATAATACCAAGATACACCAATTCAAATGAATACAATCCCTAGGGAAGGTGTGATTATGAAAAGGCTTTTATTCTTTTCTTCAATCTTCAAATTTACAGTTAACATACTGTTTAGAATTAGAGTTCTAACAAATATCTCACACATACCCCTCAATGAAAAACGCAATCTAAAATACATATCCCTAAGAAAACTGTTTATACATTTTTTCTTTTTTTTTTTTATTGTTGGGAATTCATTGAGGGTACAAAGAACCAGGTTACATTGATTACATTTGTTAGATAAAGAACTTCTTATAATTCTGTCTCACCCCCAAAAGGTGTGTCACACACTGTCCCCTCATCTTCCCTCCTTCCCTCTGCTCTCCCCTTCCCCACCTCCCACCATGTACTAGGTCATTAATTGTCCTCATATCAGAATTGAGTACATAGGATTCTTGCTTCTCCATTCTTGTGATGCTTTACTAAGAATAAGGTGTTCCACTTCCATCCAGGTTAATACAAAAGATGTAAAGTCTCCATCTTTTTTAATGGGAAAATAGTTTTCCATGGTGTACATTCACCATAGCTTGTTAATCTATTCCTGGGTTGGTGGGCATTTAGGCTATTTCCACATTTTGGCAATTGTAAATTGAGCTGCAATAAACAGTCTAGTGCAAGTGTTTTTATGGCAAAAGGATTTTTTTTTCTGTGTAGATGCCCAATAACGGATTACAGGATCGAATGGGAGGTCTAGGTGAGTTCCTTGAGTGTTCTCCATACTTCCTTCCAAAAAGGTTGTGTTAGTTTGCAACCCCACCAGCAGTGTAAAAGTGTTCCCTTCTCTCCACAGCCACATCAGCATCTGCAGTTTTGAGATTTTGTGATGTGGGCCATTCTCACTGAGGTTAGATGATATCTCAGGGTGGTTTTGATTTGCATTTCTCTAATAATTACAGATGATGAGCATTTTTCAGCCATTCATCTGTCTTCTTCAGAGAAGGTTCCATTCATCTCTCTTGCCCATTGATATATGGGATTGTTTGGTTTTTTCATGTTGATTAATCTGAGTTCTCTGTAGATCCTAGTTATCAAGCTTTTGTCTGATTCAAAATATGCAAATATCCTTTCCCATTGTGTAGGTTGTCTATTTGCTTTCATTGTTGTCTCATTACAGAAGTTTTTCAGTTTCATTAAGTCCTGTTTGTTTATTTTTGTTGTTGCAATTGCCAAGGAAGTCTTCTTCATAAAGTCTGTCTCCAGGCTGATATCTTCAAGCGTTTTTCCCATGCTTTCTTTGAGAATTTTTATTGTTTCATACCTTAAGTTGAGGTCTTTTACATTTTTAAAAGGTAGAAAAAAGGAATGTTCCCTAGCAGAGATAATAAAATATCTTGAAAGTGTGATGATAATTCTATCACATTGGAGCAATAATTTGGAGTTTTAGGTTGTCTTCAAAATATTCATAGTTCTTGGGTGTAGGCAAAGTTTAATGTACTTTGAAAATACTACATTCACATTCACTTCATGCTGCTGAAGTGAATATAGTGTTTCTAAGAAAAGCAAATTTTTAATTTAAAACTCCTTCCCCTTTTGTAACCTCCAGTGTCATTTCAAGGTATAATGCTATCACATTGTTGGCTAAACATTTGGAATTAATGTTTAAGAATGTGGTCGTAAAACAGAAACTGTTATTAAATTTCAAGCCTTTTTAATTCTGTGAAGGCAAAAGTGGAAACCTAATAAACACATGTATATGTAAAGTAAAAAAAATGTACTATAAACAGAAACTCCAAATTGGTGCTAAGAGAATTGAATAATAATTGTGGCATTAGGATTTTACCAATGATTGTTCTCCTTTCCCAGAGTATGACAGAGTTAGGAGAAGTCATTCAAGCCAAAGAGGGTTTAAACAGAATAGAAGAATTGTTTTAGATCAGTTATCAAAATGAACCACGAGAACATAACCATTGCAGTTACATCTTGAAGTTAAGGTAAAGCTAATGTTTATGACCTAAAGTTTTGTTTCTTACAAAGTAATTTGTTCTGATAGAGGAAAAACATGTCGTTTAACAGACCATGTTGAAGGCTGATTATGTTTTTAGTGTGCATTGACAGTGAGATTGGCTAGTTCTGACAGTACATTTTGCCCTATCTTAGAAACAGGAGTGTGGAAATTTTCTGGTAGAGGAACTTACAAGTCCAGATGGATTATAAAAGGAAATAGGAAATTCTTGCTCCCAGGAACTCACTGCACCTGCTCTCTAAAATCCAATTGAGAATGAACCATCTTTCTGTGATTGGAACTGCAAAGGAGTGTGCAGAATCAAGACATGAAAACAGGTGGAACTGGGTGTTCCTGCATTGTGAAGCCAAAATTTCAGCACCCTGCCTCTTATACCCCAAAATGACAATCTTTGGTGGGTTCAAAAGTTTTACTTCATTTATTCGCAAGTGAACTTTTGAAAGCCACCTTGAGTCTTTCAGGCAAACTTCAAGATGAGTAGAACTCGGATTTTCTGAGGCAACTTAGAAATTTAGGAAACACTGAAAATGTTTGACAACTCTTAATTTCTTTGCAGTCTTTATTTCCTCATGCTCATAAATCAAGATAATCTTCCCAAATTAGGAATTTCTTACTGTGTGTTCAGAAACAATTTCAACTAAGCTTAAACAGCTCTTAAATATAAAACTTCAACCCAATACATTTGGTATCTCTTTTGACTACAGGAAGACCATTTAGGAGCAAGGAGAAGGTTGGAGGACAGATCCTATATAGGTTACAGTGTCTGGCTCTCCAACAATGCAGTGTCAATTAGCAGAATTAGCCATGATTCTAAAGCTCAGGACAACAGACAGGTGGGGTCACTATGAAGAACCCAAGTCTTGGGTGGGCAACGAGAAATAGAAAAAAAAAGGAAAAAGGGGGAGGGGAAGCACAATGTTTGCACAGATCTCTTAGGATTGTCAGCCACAAAGGGTCCTCTTTGTATCATTTCATCCTTAGTGTGTATGTAGACACCATATCACCTACAAAATTGGTAAATAACTGGAAGAGCAGGAATACATTTTACTATAACAGAAACTAAGATATCTCTATTTGCTCCTGTGTTTTTTCTGGTTAGATTTTTTTTATTAAAAATGAGCTCAAAAGCCTGGGTAATTTTACATGAAGTTTGAATTTTTTAATAACAAACTTATAGGTAAGTGTAAAAATAATCATGCCTTGACTGTCCAGACCAGATATCAAGAAACTTAAATTTGCATTTAAGAAGTTTTGCATTCTTCTTGGCATCCACTGGGCTGAACCCAGAAAGATTCAAAGACTGACATCCTGGCAAGGGAAAAATTGGGAGAAGAATTTCTGGCTTAGCTGTCTGGGTAGGACTGGGGGTTGTATGGGGTCCAGTTTCAACCTATTGGAACTGCTTGTGAGTTAAGCAGGCTTTAAGGATGGTTGACTTAATGTTAGTATTTAATTTGTCTTTGTAAAATAACTTGTAATTACAAGTAAAAGTTTGTTATGAAAAAATTCAAACTTTGTGTAAAATTACCCAGTTTGAAGTGAAAGCTTTTCCTTTGAAGTGAAAGCTGCTTCCTCATTCCCACTCCTGTGTAGTGATTGCTGTTCAGGTGTCTATGTAAGGCAATTAGATTTAGAACAGAATTTTTAGAGAAGTATACACTAAGATTTAAACAAAAATATTCTGCAACCATAAGACCATGAAAAGCAGTGTTTGAAAATTCCCAAATTAACTTTGTATTTTGTGAGTACAAAATCAACTTCAAAAACAAAAAATATCCATGAATACGGTGGAAAGAAAGCAGCATGTGTATTTTGGGACTGTAAATGATGAAGGATGAAACTTGGAGAAGCACTTTAGACCTATATTAAGGCCCAGTTTCATTAGTTAGTACCATTACTAAGTCACTTTCTGGATCTTAGTCTAATTTTGAATAATAGTAGCTAGTATTTGCTTAGTATTTACCATGTGTCAGGCAGTATAGAAAGATTTTACACAAAATAATAATAGTCAATGAGGTAGAAAAGATTACAATCTCAATTTGTGGTAAGGAGAGAGGGAGGAGTGATGAAATTGACCTACCCCACTGTCATGGCAAATAATGGACAACTAAGAGGGCAGTGCCTGTGGCTTAAAGGAGTAGGGCGCTGGCCCCATATACCGAAGGTGGTGGATTCAAACCCATCCCCTGGCCAAAAACTGCAAAAAATAAAAATAAAAATAAAATGGACAACTAAGATTTGAACCTAGAAAATTTGACTTTATATCCTTAAAGACTATGCATGAAAAGGTGGAGAATGTCT
>CAUYRH010017645.1:0-38050 GCA_963574655.1 Perodicticus potto
CATTTCCTCTCAGTGTGTGATCACCTTGAGAATAGCACAGAGTCACCTGCAGTAGGTCAGTTACCTTAGTACAATTCCAAAGCAAGTGACCTTTTAAAATTGGATGTGGATGTCTTGAATCATTCTTGTTCATGCCTGTGGTTTCTCTTGGGAGTTTCAGTGAGCTGTATAAAACTTTTGTTCCTTGGGCTGTAGATGAGCAGCCAGGATGCAGGCCCACTGGAGTGCTGGAGGCTGCTGCCCAGCAGACCTGCAGGCTTGGCTTCCTGGAAGAGCGCTGCTACCCCTGCTGAAGGGCTGGACACCGCAGAGGCTTTCTTGGGTTCATTGATTGCTGGTGCAAGGCTAAACTCAAGAAGCTGTTTTAGAACATCTGCCAGGGGAATGGTACCCTGAGTAGATTTATTATAGGGTTTCCTTCTAGAGGTAATGAAGATAGTCTTTGTAGGTATAATGAAAACTGCTACATTTTAGAATATATCTCAAGATTTTGAGAATATAACATTTAACAGGAAGAAAAGGGTACAAGGGAAAGGGGGGAGGGGTGAAGGAGGTGAGCAGTGAGGTAATTGATAGTTTTCTTCTGAAGTTCTATTTGATGCTCAGTAAATCTACAAAAGATAAAATTAACATTCCTAAAAGAATTTAGAGATATCAGTGCTGTATTCTTCTGGGTGGGGTGTTGCATGAACAGAGACACGAGGGACAGTAGCTTTGCCCCAGGTGTAGAGACTCGTACCTATAATTATTAGGGGAAGTGCAAGAAACAGACTACACACTCTCCAGGTGGCGTGTAGCAAATTGTCTTTATTCTGGGCCACCTTATGTACACTGGTGGTCACGTACACACTTAATCTATAATCTATAGCTTTTTCCCATTACCTAACTTCTTCTAACTATAATTAACTACCGGAAAAACATTCACTCTACAAATCAACACATTACTTTCTATTTTTACATTCTTCTTAGACATGCATCATCTTTTGAATATAGGCTCTCAATAAAGATCATAAAGAGCTGCAGGGGAGACTGGTGAACAAGACCCCTCAAGCACACACTTAGTTAACCCAAAACAGATTTATGACTTTGTTTTTCTACAGAGCAGAAATCTTTAGGCCCCAAGACATTATGTATAGACATATGTCATCCTCTGATCCGTATCACCAGGAGTGAGGTTGTCGGCCCCTACGCACCTGGGCTTAACGGAAGCATACTTTACTGTTTTTATGGACTTTTACCTCCAAACAAACAGCCTCTGTGTATGCTTCAGGGGGAGCCCAGCTTTCTTGCTTCTGTATTAGCAAAAGCCATTTTAACCCATTAAAGGCTTGCCTTTGTGTGGCTTATGTAGGGTGGTCTTCTAACCTTACAGTGGGGTGGGGTAGGAGAATGGTCATGTGGCTCTTTCTTACTCTTCATCTGTGAATATCAATTCAAGATAGTCAACATTTGAGAGGTCATGTACGCTACAGTCCTAAGCTTATAACGGGCATGCTTTTGTTTTATAGGGGTTGTAAGATTTGTTAGGACCGAAGGAAATAAAAAGTGTTTTACCCCATAATACATCTCTTTGACGTATTTGGAGATGGCTAAAGGGAAACAGGAACAATGCTGGAAGGCTGTCTAGATGGGTAGGCTGGGGGAGAAATTTGCTTCTGTAGGAAATCTCTGTTAAATGCAGCCTGGCCCTGCCTGTTTGACCTGGGACAGGCTTGCATTGAGTCTGACACCCCAAAAGTTCATCACATAAACATTTCACTGTGGGCTGTTACTGTGACATGACAAGACAACCTTAGGATTCTGGCTTCCTTTCTCCTTCCCATACCCTAAGCACAAAAACTATAGCTAAAACAAACCAAAACAACCCAAAACACCCTGTTCAGTCATTTTCTAAGTCCCGTCATTACATAGCGGAGGACTCTGTACCACATTGGGAAGAGGATGGCACTGCTAGTGTGACTTAGTTCTCAGACTCAGTCCTTCCTTTTGGCATAGTGAATTTTGAGGCATCCTATGATTTTTATTTTTACTTTACATGATGCCCCACTATAAAGAGGTAGACCCATTCATTGTTGCTTTCTGGCTGTAAACAAGGAGCAGTATCCAATGTATGGATCAATGCAGGGAAGGGTTCTTCTCCCTTTGGAAGATACCATGCAAGTGTCAACATTGACCATCCCTCTGTTTTCCTCTTGAAGATGTTATTCCATCTAAGGTGCTGAGTTTACTTAGGATGACTATGTTCTAGATATTCCATGAACTGAAGGCTTATTTACCAAGCACCCTTAAGTCTTCGTCTAATGCACAGCTCCCACTTCTGAACAACTGTTGAACTAAATTATAGTTCCCTGAACCCAATGTCCTTCCATAATCTAATTCACCTTCCATTTTCTCTTTTACCCTTTTTACATTGCATTCAGAGTGAGCATGCTCATCACTTCCCTTCAAACACAGTGCAAAAAATAGGACAGGAATATGGCTTATGAAACATTATTTCAAACCACTTGACTTAATAGAATACGTAATAGAGCATAACTATAGCAAATACCTTTTGTCTCCCTCCATAATACATGAAAATGTTACCACAACTGCCTACCTCATCATTGAGGATCCATTCATTGCTCCTTTCTGGCATTAAATAGGGAGAGGTTTCCCATATGTGGTTCACTATGGAAAGGATTCAGTAAGATGCCACATAGATGGTAGCATTGACCTGTTCCCTTCATGAGGAGGTTCGCCTACCTAAGGTGCAGAGTTCCCTCAGGCAGCCCATAGCCTAGTGATTTTATGAGTTGAAGCCCTGATTGGCAAGTACTTTTTCCCTTTGTGTAATACTCACCCCCCTACTCCTGAAAAACTACTGCTGAGCTAAACAGGAGTAGCCCGGATCTAATGTGACATTCTCATTCACCTTCCATTTGCACTCTCTGTCCTTTTACACATGGACTTTGAGAGTAAAGCCCTTTCATTCAAACACAGTGCAAAAAGTAAAACAAGTGTGGCTTATGAAACAAAATCCCAAACCACTTGATTTAATATATTTCACAGGGCATAAACAGCAATCATCATATATTCCCCTCAACAATACACTAAAACTATGCTTAGTAAGGCGACATTTTCTCCGTACACCTGGCACCACTGTCCATTGCAGCATCACCCACCCCTCAGCAGCGATGTCTCCCTCTCTGGCAGGAGTCTATGAAGTTGGGGAAGATGATGTGTTCTTTTTGCCATGTCTTATATAAGGACTCTTTACTTCTCCAAATGGTAACAGGCTCTCTTCCTCCTTTTCCTTTGCCTTTTTTCTGTGCTTTGATCTTCTCTAAACCAGTGTCTTGAAGTATCATCTAAAACTGTTATATCTAGATATTATAATGTCTTAGGTTAGATTCTCTCTCTATATATTCTTATTTTAATTATTTTATTTTATGGTTTGGGATTGACTGTGGGTACAAAGAATCAGGTTACACTAATTGCATTTGTTAGATAAAGTCCCTCTTATAATTGTGTCCTGCCCCCCAAAATGTGTCCCATACACTGTGACCTCTACCCCCTTCTTCTTCCCCTCTTCCTGCTCCTTCATTCCCCTATGCACCCCTTATATTAGTCCATCTACTACCTTCATGTAAGAATTGAGTACACTGGATTCTTTTTCTCCATTATTGTGATGCTTTACTAAGAAGAATGTGTTCCACCTTCATCCAGGTTAATACAAAAGATGTAAAGTCTCCATCTTTTTAATGGCTGAATAGTATTTCATGGTATACATACACCACAGCTTGTTAATCCATTCCTGGATTGGTGGTCATTTAGGTTTTTTCCACATTTTGGCAATTGTAAATTGAGCTGTGATAAACAGTCTAGTGCAAATGTCCTCATGATAAAAGGATTTTTTTTTCTTCTGGGTAGATACCTGCTAATGGGGTTGCAGGATCAAGTGGGAGGTCTAATTTGAGGATTCTCTATACTTCCTTCCAAAAACGTTATATTAGTTTGCAGTCTCACCAGCAATGTAAAAGTGTTGCCTTTTTTCCACATCCATACCAGCCTCTGCAGCTTTGAGACTTTATGATGTAGGTCATTCTCACTGGAGTTAGGTGGTATCTCAAGGTAGTTTTGGTTTACATTTCTCTGAATCATTAGAGATGATGAGCATTTTTTCATGTTTGTTAGCCATTCGTCTGTCTTCTATAGAGAAGGTTCTATTCATGTCGCTTGCCCAGTGAAATACAAAGTTGTTGGGTCTTTTTTCTTGATTAATGTGAGTTCTCTGTAGATCCCAATTATCAAACTTTTGTCTGATTCATAATATGCAAATATCTTTTCCCATTCTGAAGGTGGTCTGTTTGCTTTTCTTGGTGTACAGAAGGTTTTAAGTTTAATTAAGTCCCATTTGTTTATTTTTGTTGTTATTGCAATTGCCATGGAAGTCTTCTTCATAAAATCTTTCCCTAGGTCGAGACCTTCAAGTGTTTTCACCACAATTTCTTCAAAGATTTTTATTGTTTCATGCCTTAGATTTAAATCTTTTATCCATCTTGAGTCAATTTTTTAAGTGGTGAAAGATACTAGTCCAGTTTTAGTCTTTTACATGTGGTTATCCAGTTCTCACAACACCATTTTTTTAATAGAGATCCTTTTTCTCAGTGTATGTTCTTGTTTGGTTTAACAAATGTCAGGTGTCTGTAAGAAGTTAGTTTCGTGTCATGGTTTTCTATTCGGTTCCAAATATCAATGTCTCTATTTTTATGCCGATACCATGCTATTTTGATCACTAATGGCTTTGTAGTATAGCCTAAAGTATTGTAGGGTGATACAGCTTTGTTTTTATTACTAAGAGTTGCCTTGCCTATATGGGTTTTTTTCTGGTTCCATACAAAATGAATTTGTTTTTCAACTCTTGAAAGTATGATAAGGGTATTTTAATGGGGATTGTGTTGAATCTGTAGATTGCTTTGGGAAGCATAGACATTTTGACAATATTGATTCTTCCCAGCCATAAGCATGGTATGTTCTTCCATTTGTTAATATCTTCTGCTATTTATTTTGTTGGGTTTTCCTAATTTTCTTTGTAGAAGCCCTTCAGCTCTTTTGTTAGGTATATTCCTAGGTATTTCATTTTTAGGGGCATTTCTGTGGTGGGAATTGTGCCCTTGATTAGCTTTCATCTTGGCTATTATTGTTATATAAAAAGGCTGCTGGTTTGTGGACATTCATTTTAGACCTTGAGACATTTCTGTAGTTTTTGATTGCTTTGAGGAGTCTTGGGGTGGAGTCATTGGGGTTCTTTAAGTATAAGATCTTATCATCAGCAAAGAGTGAGAGTTTCACCTCCTGTACCCATTTGGATGTCCTTTATTTCTTTCTCTTGCTGATGTTATTGGCTAGAACTTCCATCACTGTGTTGAATAGTGTTGCTGAAAAACAGCAACCTTGTCTAGTTCCAGTTCTAAGTGGAAAAGCCTTCAGTTTTACTCCATTCAGAGTAAAATTCAGTATAATACTAGCTGTAGGTTTTTCATAGATAGCTTCAATTACTTTAAGAAATGTATCATCTATGCCTATATTCTTAAGTGTTCTAATTGAAATTTATCACATGCTTTTTCTGCATCTACTGAGAAGATCATATGATCTTTGTTTCTGCTTCTGTTGATATGGTTAATTATGCGTATGGATTGGGAATGTTAAACCAGCGTTGCATCACTGGATGTAATTTACTTGATCATGATGAATGATTTTTTTGTTTTTTTTGGTAGAGGCAGAGTCTCACTTTATTGCCCTTGGTAGAGTGCCGTGGCATCACACAACTCACAGCAACCTCCAACTCCTGGGCTTAGGCAATTCTCTTGCCTCAGCCTCCTGAGTAACTGGGACTACAGGCACCTGCCAAAATGCCCAGCTATTTTTCTGTTTTGCAATTTGGCCAATACTGATTTTGAACCCGCCACCTTCGGTATATGGGGCTGGCACCCTACTCGATGTGCCACAGGCACCACCCCAATGAATGATGTTTTTGATGTGTAGTTGTAATCTATTGGCTAGCTTATTATTGAGAATTTTTGCATTTATATTCATTGGTGAAATTGGTCTGAAGTTCTCCTTTTTAGTTGCGTCTTTTCCTGATTTTAGTATCAGGGTGATGTTTGCTTCATTGAAGGTGTTGGGGAAAATTCCTTCCTTCTCAATTTTCTTGGAATAATTTCTGCTGAATGGGTATAAGCTCTTCTTTGAAGGTTTGATAGAATTCTGGTGTGAAGCCATCTGGACCAGGGCATTTTTTTGTTAGGAGACTTTTTCTTGTTTCTTCGATCTCAGTTCCTGAAATTGGTTTGTTTAAGAGTTCTTTTTCTTCTTGGTTAAGTCTAGGGAGAGATTGCAATTTCAGGTATCAATTGTCCTGAATTGTCCTCCACATTGTCAAATTTCTGGACATAGAGTTTCTTATAGTACTTAGAGATGATCTCTTATATCTTTGTGGCATCACTTGTTATTTCCCCTTTATCATTTCTGATTGAGGTTATTAGAGATTTTATGTTTCTGTTTCTAGTTATTTAGTTAATCTGGTCAATGTTTTATCAATTTTATTTATTTTTCAAAAAAACCAACTTTTTATTTCATTAATTTTCTAAATGATTCTTTTGTTTTCAATTTCATTATTCTTTGATTTAATTTTGGTTATTTCTTTACTTCTGATGGTTTGGGGATTATATTGTTCTTCTTTTTCAATTCCATAAGATGATTCATGAGTTGCTGATATACTTTCTTTCTGTTTTTTGAATGTAGGCGTCTAATGCGATAAATTTCCCTCTTAAGATTGCTTTTGTTGTATCCCATAGGCTTTGGTAACTTGTGTCTTCATTGTTGTTATGTTTGTGGAATTTAACAATTTCATCCTTCATCTCTTCCTGAACCCAACTATTATTATTCAGCATACGGTTGTTTAATTTTTAAGTCTTTGTGTAGGGATGAATGGTCTTGTTGGAGTTGAGTTTCACCTTTATTGTGTTGTGAGCTGAGAAGATACAAGGTATAATTTCTATTTTAATTTTTCTGAGCTTTGATTTGTATCCTAGGTTGTGATCTATTTTGGAGCATGTAGTATGGGCTGATGAGAAAAATGTATATTCTTTAGCTTTGGGATGGTGTGTTCTGTATATGTCTATTTTTTCCATTTGTTCTAGGGTCACATTTACTCCTTTGTAACTTGGTTTATTTTCCATTTGAAGTTCCGTCCAGTTATGTCAGAGGGTTGCTAAAGTCCCTGGCTATTATGGTGTTATGGGATATCATATTGCTTAGACCCCTCAAGGTCTGTTTCATAAATCTGAGAGCATTTAAGTTAGGTGCATATATTTAAAATTGAAATGTCTTCTTGTGGTATTATTTCTTATACCAGTGTAAAGTATCCAACTTTTTCTTTCTTGATTTTAGTTGCTTTAAATCTGCTTGTATCTGCAAATAAGATTGCAACCCCCCTTTCTTCTGATTTCCATTTGCTTAAAATACTGTTCTCTATTCCTTAAACCTGAGTCTTGATTTGTCCTTCAAGGCTATGTGTGTTTCCTGGAGACAGTGTATGGAAGGCTTGTGCTTTTTTATCCATTCAGCCAGCCTGTACCTTTTCAGTAGTGAATTCAATCCATTGACATTTATTTAGCGATTTGATAGATGTGGTGGAGTTCTATTCATCTTACTTTGTGGAAGTTTGTTGTGTCATTTTATCATTTGTGCCATTGTGGAAGCTGTGTTGACCTTTAGCTTCTGGGTATGAACTGATGGTTCATTTTGCTGATCAGTGTTGAGAATAGGTCTAAGTATTTCTTGTAGAACTGGAGTTGTTGAGGGAAATTTCCTCAGTGTTTGTATATCCTCAAAAGATTTGATTCTCCATCAGTTTTGAAGCTTCATTTAGCAAGATACAGAATTCTGGGCTGAAAATTGTTTTAAGAATGTTGAAAGTGGATGACTATTATCTTCTGGCTTAGAAGTTTTCAGTGGAAAATTTTGCTGTCATTCTAATGTATCTGCCTTTGTAGGTCAATTGGTGCTTACTCCTGGCTGCTTGCAGAATTTTCTCTTTCATCTTGACTTTGGACAGGTTCATGTGTCTTCTAGAAGCTCTATTTGAGCTGATATGACCCGAGGTTTGATATCCATCTGAAAGGAGTATGTCGGTATCTTTGGCAAAATTTGGGAAGTTTTCATTTATGATAATCTCCAATAGGGCTTCCATTCTTTGGGGACAATCCTCTTTCCCTTCAGCAATCTCTATTATTATTATGTTTGAATGCTTCATGTAGGCCTATAAATCTCTAAGCAACTGTTTGATTTCTCTCTCCTCTTTTCTGCCTCCTTGACTACCTAGGTTAACTCAAACACTTTATCCTCTAGCCCTGAGTTTGTTTCTTCTCCATAGTTTATCCTATTTTTCATTCTTTCCACTGCATCTTTATGTTCCCTGGTTGTCTCCTTCATTTCCTTAAGAAAATGACTTATCCTTTCTATATTCTACTTATCTCAGAACTTTTGGTTCTGCCTTTCCATTTTCTCATCCATTCTTTTTATTGTTTTTTAATCCATATTTTAAATTCCCTTTCTGTAAAATCCATTAATTCTTTATAGGTGGAGTCTTCTGCAGTAGCTGCTTCATGGTCCCTTGGGGGAGTTCCTCTGTTTTGATTTTTCACATTGCCTGAATTTTTCTGTTGGTTCCTGCTCATGCATGCATTCTTTCTTCTTATTCACTTCCTTGTCCTCTTTTTTCCTTCTTGCTTCCTCCTTTGCTTCAAATTATGTCAGAGGTTAGGTAAAAGGGAAGTGAAGGATAAAGCATAAGCAGGGAGAAACACTCAGGAAAGAAAGAAGAAAACAAGGAAAGAGAGAAAGAAAGGAAATAGAAAAATGGGAAGGGGATGAAAGAAAATAACTTATGAACAGGAGAGAATGAGGGCAGGAAGAGAGAATGTAAGGAATAGAAGAAATGGTATTAATTGGCACAAATAAGGATTTTGAGGGTCTGGGCTGGGTGGCTTCTTGAAATGAGGAGCTCCTTACTAGCCTGAGCAAAGCTAAACTCTTCCTCTGCCAAAAAGAGGAAGAGAAAGAAAAGAGCAAACAAAAAAGAAGAAAGAAAAGATAAATGAAAAAGAAAAAGAAATAGAAAAATTCTACAGTGTGGAATTGGCAATACTATCTTCCCAGGGTCAAAGGTAGATGGACTCCCTGGCTCATGATCTCTTGGCCTTCTTGACCAGTCTATGGTCATGATCTCCCTGCCAGACCACGGTCATGCCACACCAGCACTTG
The DNA here is from genome assembly GCA_963574655.1 of Perodicticus potto. Lineage (NCBI taxonomy): Eukaryota > Metazoa > Chordata > Mammalia > Primates > Lorisidae > Perodicticus > Perodicticus potto. The sequence continues at coordinate 9,307 of CAUYRH010017645.1, forward strand.
GTGAAAAAAGAAAAGGTGAAAAAGAAAAAGAAAAAAAAAATAACAAATTAAGAATAGGTGAAGAATATTAAAAATAAAGTTGTACGAAGTAAAGGAGAAGAGGGAAAAGGAAAAATAAAAGAAAGGCAAAAGACCAAAAAAAGGAGGTGATATCTTAGCTGTTGCATAAGGATTTATGTGAGAAAGATGAGGAAACTAGAAGAGTCTCTATTAAGAAGAGAGAGAATGGAGAGGAGTAAAATAGAGAGTATAAATGAGGCTAGAATACAGTAACCAAAAATACAGTAGTCCTTGCTCTTGATTAAAATAAAAATGAAAGTTTAGAATGGAACCAACCAAATTAGCAAAAACAATATACAAAAGAACTGAACAGAAAAAGCTCCAATAGCCAAAAACTACAGCAACCTCAGCGACATAGAAGAGAAAAAAAAAAAGTAAAAAAGAAAAAGAAAAAATACTAAAAAAAATTTATTTACATATATATATATATATATATATATATATGGAGAGAGAGAGAGAGAGAAAGACCAACTTTAATAGGAATGTATATGTTGCAATATGTTGCCGGGACACCAGGTGGCACTGTGGGATTTTTAGCTGATGGAGAACACAGCCGGCAACCTCTATGGTCCTTATTCCTAACTTAGTTTCCCTTGTTAATTGCCTGATTGTTTCCTCAGCATTCAGACTCTTCCAGCTTGGGATCTTAAAGCTCTCCAGAATCCTTCAGGGGCAAGTCTCTCAGTGCCCCCTGATATCTCTGGAGTGCAGGAATGCTTCAGCTTGCCCCAAGAATGGAGTTCTGATCCTGGAAGGAGAAATTAAGAGCCATACATTAGGCCCCTGCTAAGACTTTCTCATGACCTTCCCACAATGGTAGCCCCCTGGCTGTGGAGACCTTGCCAGTATGGCTGCCTCACCAGCCATCAAACCTATGGCAAATCCACTCCAACCTGCATTTCAATCTGGTTGCCATATACTATCCAAGTCCATACACTCTTCCAAGCTTTCCACTTCACACAGAGCTTCACCCCCGAAACCAAAAACTCTAGAAAGATTTCCTCCCATCCCAAACCTTTGTATGGGGGGATGGAAGGCAGCTGGTCCTGGAGTGTTGCAATTACTCACCTAATGAGTCAGATTTCCACTGCTGTGAATCATAGGCTATATCCAGCTCACCACCACCTTGCTGTGTTTCCTGAGCTATAGCTCAAGGTAAGGTCCCCACGCAGGTATGGTTGGGTTCTCCCTTTTCCCCCAGTCATATTAGGAGAGCTCAGCTGAGTGATCCTTCTGGTCTGCCATCTTGCTCCACTCCTCACATTTAATATTTTTTAGCATAACGGTGATTATGATTTTATTTTATATTTTAGGCTTAACAGGTTTTGAAACCAAAAATGTGTATGAAATCAAAAACAAGTTTGGACAGAGGATTTACTTTGCAGAGGAAGATCCTGCTTTATGTACACGACTTTGCTGTGGGCCATCTAGACCTTTTACTTTGAGGATTACTGACAAGATGAGTCAAGAAGTCATTACTCTGGAGAGACCACTGAGATGTACCAGCTGTTGTTGCCCCTGTTACCTTCAAGAGGTCTGTAATCAGTTATCAGGGCAGTAATATACCTTAGCAAGGATTTTTCCCCTATTTATGGAATCTATATAATAAATATTTAATTTTTGACCTAAAGGAAAATGGATCAAGAAGATATACATTTAATTTTCTGAGTCAATTGTGTAGGAAGCCAGGCAAGTGAACAACAGTGACTGGTTAGCTCATGTCCCTGAGTAGCCTTCCTTATGGGGCTGAGCAATGAGTTAGAGAGAAGGGTTCTTTATAGTTAAGAAAAGATCAGATAATGCATCTTGATCAAGTCCTGTACTGGAAATGACTAGGAGAGATGACCAGTCAGAGTATTATATTATTCTAGGAGCATATAGGCAGCAGAATGAGGGAAAGAACAGATGTGTTCATGTCACAGTTTTGGCCAATTTGCTAAGGGACAAATCCAGGAGAACCCCTGTCCAAAAAAGTGTCATCCCTTGTGCTTTTCATTTCTCATTTTAAAAAATAACTTACCTAAGTGTCACCTATAATAGGGGTATCCTAGGTGGGAGTATCTACAGCTCTGTAAAGAATGGCTATCTCTGTTTCATAATGCCTGGAGCCTATTCCCAGAGATTATGGATTTCCAGGGAGACACTAAAGCACAGGAAAGTTGGCTTTGCCCAGATACCATTGTGGGAGTCTGGATGACTGGATGACTGTATCATCCCAAGTAGGTTCCTATAAGAGCTGGCACACAAGATACATGCCCAGAGTTATTTGTGGTCTGAATACTGCATTTATTTTGAGAGGAAACTGAAGTTATTTGTAATGAACTACTTTGTTTTCCATGCACTTAGGTTAGGTATTATTACATATTAATAAGAATACCAGAGGAAAAATAGAGACTTTGATGGGAAATTCTCTACAATTTGAATACTGCATTGACACATATTACACTATTTAATCTTAAAGGTGCTAGGAAGTCCTAATTTACAGAAAAGCATAGCAAGGCAGAGCCCAGATTCCAGGCCCATGTTCTTTGCCCCACCCCTGGCATGCATATGCAAAAACTGCACCACCAAAATGCCTGCTTTTAAAGGAGTTTAATACAACAGTTTTTAATAGCTTAAATGGTTTGCACAAGTAAGGTAATTAAAAATATACCAGGGCAGTAGATGAGTGCTTAAAAGAGAGACTACAATGCACACAGTCCGACCAAGTTTCTGCTCATCCCTTCCACTCGGTGGCTGAGGAATCTGATGCAAATTAATTCACTTCTCTGCTCCTTTATGACATCATCTATGAAACAGGAAAAGTAATAGTACTAAGCTGAGAAGGACTTGTTGTGAATTAGGGGACACTTAGAACAATGTCTGGCATTTCGAAAGTACTCAGTAAGTGAGCGCTCTTATTAGACATTTTTATTGTGATGATTATTCAGTTTACATATATATATTTTTGCTTTTGTAGATAGAAATCCAAGCTCCTCCTGGTGTACCAATAGGTTATGTTACTCAGAAGTGGCACCCATTTAAGCCAAAGTTTGCTGTTCAAAACGAGCGAAGAGAAGATGTGCTAAAAATTTCCGGTCCATGCTTTGAGTGCAGCTGTTGTGCAGATGTTGACTTTGAGGTAAGACATGTTGTAACGTTTATAGGATTTGCTCAGGAACTTTCCAATCCAGGTGGAAGGTAAAGGGGAAACAGACATGTCACATGGGAAGAGAGGAAGCAAGATTTATATCTCTGCGTGTGTGCGGTCAGGTGAAAGTCCCATGGCAAGGCATTTATACATCAATGTCATCCCTTCCTCATAAAGAAGATGAACATCACCAACAAAGGCAAATCTCCATCAAAAAAAATCCACCCACCAAAACTCAAATAAAATGAATCAACTGTTTTTAGTTTCCCCACATTTATTTAGTTGATACTAACCTAAGGCAAAGGCTTCAGAGGGTGTTGCTAATACATATATGTGGTACCTTGTTCAAATTTGAAAAAAATTCTTCTGTCTTGGGTTGACATAACCCTTTCTTTTTTTTTTTTTTGAGGCAGAGCCTCAAGCTGTCACCCTGGATAGAGTGCTGTGGCATCACAGCTCACAGCAACCTCCAATTCCTGGGCTCAAGCGAGTCTCCTCCCTCTGCCTCCCAAGTAGCTGGGACTATAGGTGCCCACCACAATGCCTGCCATTTTTTTTTGGTTGGCAGCCGTCATTGTTTGGCGGGCCCGGGCTGGATTCGAACCTGCCAGCTCAGGTGTACGTGGCTGGCGCCTTAGCTTGTTGAGCCACAGGCGCCGAGCTGACATAACCCTTTCATGTACACAGGTTGGCTATATTCAGCCCCTGCCTGCCCAGTTGGCTAGATGTTTTTGTCAGGACGCAATCTTCAGTCCTGCGTGATGACAGTTGGCTTTCCTCAGGCAGAATGTTTACAGCTTACAATATTTTTTTAACAAAAAAAGAAGACTTTTACTTTGGAGTTTTTATTTTCTTTACACATCTTTTCTGGACACTCCACTAGTTACCTTAGTCTTACCCCACCCCTTAACCTGGGGCAACCCATCAATTTACTTCTTGGTTATTTTCCTTCCTTAATAACTCCTAATCGTTTCTTTCTCGACCTTCAGTATTTTATGTGTTCCCACTGACAGCGGGTGGTTGTGAACCTCGTCATCGTATTTAAATTTTCAGTGTATGTAAACTATCTGTGCTGCTCTTGAGATAGAAATCTAGGAGTTTTATTTATTACGATCCTGAATAGCTTCTAGAAATTTTATCAAGGAAGCATTTCATATTTATATCCTTTTCTACCACAATTCTTTTGGATCAATGAAAATAATTTATTGCTGTATTTATATAAAATAAAAGTTAAATACATAGGTTATATATGATACATAATTTTATTAAAATATTTACTTCACTTTACTCCAACTTTGAAAGTAGTTTTCTTATATATTTTGTTTGTTTTTGCTCTTTAGGTTACAACTCTTAATGAAAAAATTGTGGTTGGCAAGATTTCCAAGCGCTGGTCTCAAATTTTCAAATTGGTATTTACAGGCCTGGACAGTGTTGAAGTATATTTCCTCAATGACCTTAATGTTAGGATGAAAGCTACGATGATTGCTGCTACTTTCCTTATTGTAAGTCTGTTCTTACTAACCTTTGTTGCAGATGGTTTCTCTAATACCATTCTGAAATATCAGTAAATTGTACGTTTTAAGATTATGTCCTAAAGTTTACAGGTTTTATACAAAGATGTTCAGCTCAGTCCCTAGCTCTAAGTTATATTTGATCCTGACACTCTGGATTTACAGGTAACTAGTTACCCTATGAAGTGCCTATGTACTTTCAAATGACAGGAGAAAGACTTTATCTGTTAAGAAGTCCTGGTTTAGAGGACTTTTGTTAAAAAAAAACAAAACAAAACAAAGATCATTCGTCAGGAAAGAATTTGAATCTAGGCTTATGTGAAATAAAACTCAGTGAAACACAGAGATTTCATCCTGACTCATTGTTAAATTAAATTATCCAATATTGAAGTATAAACTATAATAAGAGCATACATCCAATTAAACCTTTAGCTGTAGTTACCAATTTCTAGGAACTGTGTGGGATAAAGCTGTGATTCCTAACTTGACTACCCACTAGATTCATCTAGGAAAGTTTTAAAATCCTCAAATACTTCTCTGTCCCTCAGTTCAATTAAAAAGAAACTCAGACTCAGAAGTTTGTGCTGTGCCCCAGGTGATTTCAAAGTGCAGGCAAAGGTGAGTCTTATGGGGGACGGAGGAGGGTGTTCGACCTTAACTCCACAGTTGAAATACATGAGTAATTTTTTCAACTCCCTATGTCCAGGTTGCACCCCAATCTATTAAATCATAGTCCCCAGGGGTGTGACCCAAGTTTCTAGCTGTTTAGAGCTCCCAGGTGACTCTAATATGATGCAATTCCCCTTTTCACTTTATTCTTTGTTGCCTGTGCTTTGGGGATCATATCCAAGAAATTATTTCCTAGATCAATGTCATGGAGACTTTCCTATATATTTCCCTTTAGTAGTTTCATAGTTTCAGGCTTTACATTTAAGTCTTTAATTCATTTTTTTTCTTTAATTCATTTTAATTGATTTTTATATATGATTATATATAGGCATTTAAATTCCATCTTCTAAACGTGGATTTTCAGGTTTTACACCAGTCATTAAGGAGACTTTCCTTTCCCCATTATATGATATTAGTACCTTTGTCAAAAATCAATTGTTTATAAATGTGTGGGTTTATTTATGGGCTTTCTATCCTATTCCATTGGTCAGTATACCTGTACTTATGCCAATACCAAGCTTTTTTGATGTATTAGTAGTATATTTTAAAACCAGGTAGTGTGATGTGTGACGGCTCTTCTGTTAAGTTTTTCCTGTTCAAGTTTGCTTTGTCTACATCTTCTGTGATTACTCACAACTTTTAGGGTGGGTTTTTCTATTTCTGTGGAAAATGTTATCAGAATTTTGATAGGGATTTCACTGAATCCTTGCATCACTTTGGGTAGTAGAGACATCCTAGAAATATTAATTCTTCCAATTCATGAACATGAGATATCTTTCCATTTATTTGTGTCTTCAGTTTCTTTTATCCATGTCTGATCTTTTCAGTGTGCAAACTCACCTGCAAATTTCACCTTCTTGGTTAAATTTATTCACAAGTATTTTGTTCTTTTTGATGGTATTATAAATGGGATGGTTTTCTTAATCTCTTGTCGTGGAATTTTCACAACAAGAGAAATTACTTACTAAGGAAAGACTATAAAATGTTAAGGAAGAAAGATCACAAGAGGAAGATTCCAAGTGGAATGAGACATTTAGAGAAATTATCAGAGAATTAATTAAATTCATGCAGGTATCAATAAATATATATAATTATAGGATTTTTTCTGTACCTTAAGAAGGTTGATTCCTCTCAGTCATGAGCATTAATTATAGAACTTAATTGCTATTAAAAATAGAAAGCTGAAGATTAAGTTTATATGAGGAGCTATTGACTTTTCCCACATTTGCTTATTATAGTTAATTTCTTATTTAACAAGCATATTACTGTGTTTCATCAGATCCCTTAACATTTCTACATCTAAAAATTAATCTCTGTTTTGTTGCTGAAAACTCATTTCTGTACTTTTGTTTTTTAATAGGACTTCATGTTTTTTGGAAGTACAATGCTGTGGAAGGGGGTGTGATAGTAAATCTCAGAAAATTTGAAGACTGTTTATTGATTGGTAATATCTAAAAGGAAAACTCAGTGTTTTTAAAGATTTTCTGTATTGAAATCACTTATACCAGTGTGAGTGAAGCTGCGATGCCTATATTTCCAGGTATATGTTTTCATTTCCAAATTATAGAGTTTACTTTATTACTGGTTTGTAAATTCATTTTTTATTAAATATTTGGAGAAACGTAGATAGGAATTCTTCATTTAGACATGAAATTTCTTTCAAAATTACTTTGAAGTATAGACTGCTTTTCTATTTTATTTTATGTATTTTTTTTCTTTTTGAGACAGAGCCTCAAGCTGTCACCCTAGATAGAGTGCTGTGACATCACACCTCACAGCAACCTCCAGTTCCTGGGCTCAAGCGAGTCTCTTTCCTCTGCCTCCCAAGTAGCTGGGACTACAAGCGCTCACCACAATGCCTGGCCATTTTTTTGGTTGCAGCCATTGTTGTTTGGTGGGCCCGGGCTGGATTCGAACCCGCCAGCTCAGGTGTACATGGCTGGCGCCTTAGCCCGCTGAGCCACAGGTGCCGAGCCTGCTTTTCTATTTTATAAGAAAAATTAAAACATCTTTAAAGGAACTTAAATATATAATTATATTTTATTAAATGTTATAATTTATTGTATATATAAAATTAATATTCTGTGAACACTTTGTACTGAGAAAATTTAAAAATTATCATAATTTCAGTTTTCTTAACCATGTTAAACACTTAATCTGCTCTGTGCAAGTAAAAGTAAATATATATCTTTTTACCTTTAGGAGCTAACACTATATTTAACTCTTCCTATGAGCTAATCCACTATTATAAGTAAGATTTTCATAATGACTATATGATAAATTACCAGTTTGGGGTGGTTTTCAGTGAATAGAGAAAGACATAATTCTATTGAAGGGAAAAGACTCCGAGTAATGTCTTGGCTAGTTGAGTTTTTTCCTGTGTCCATACAAAATGAAGTCCTAGTTTTTCCAGATCTTTAAAGTATGACAGAGGTGCTTTAATGGGGATTGCACTTGGCCTGGGAGCAAACTTTATGAGGAGGACCCCCAGGGCAATTGAACCAATACCAAAAATACATTACTGGGATCTGATCAAACTAAAAAGCTTCTGCACTGCCAAGAACACAGTAAGTAAAGTAAGCAGACTACCCTCAGAATGGGAGAGGATATTTGCAGGTTATGTTTCCAACAAAGGTCTGATAACCAGAATCCACAGAGAATTCAAACTTATTAATAAGAAAAGAATAAGTGATTCTATGTCACTATGGGCAAGAGACCTAAACAGAAGCTTCTCTGAAGAAGACAGGTGCATGGTCTTACAGGTACATGAAAAAATGCTCAAATCTTTAATCATCAGAGAAATGCGAATCAAAACCACTTTGAGATACCATCTAACTCCAGTAAGAGTAGCCACATAACAAAATTCCAAAACTACAGATTTTGGCATGGATGTGGAGAGAAGGGAATACTTCTCCACTACTGGTGAGAATGCAAACTAATATGTTCCTTTTGGAAAGAAGTTTGGAGAACAGTCAAGGATCTAAAAATTGATTTGCCATTGGATCCTGCCATTCCTGTACTAGGAGTATATCCAAAGACCAAAAATCACTTTGCAAAAAAGATATTTGCACCAGATTATTCACTACAGCTCAATTTGTAATAGCCAACTCATGGAAGAAGCCCAATTGCCCATCGTCCCTTAAATGGATTAATAAATTGTGGTATATGTATACCATGGAATATTATACAGGCTTAAAAAAGATGGAGACTTTATCTCTTTTATGTTTACATGGAGTGACCTAGAACATATTCTTGTGAGGAAAGTATCTCAAGAATGGAATAAAAAGTATCCAATGTACTCAGTATTTCTATGAAACCAACTTATATTTACTCACACTTTCTTATGAAAGATAGAACAACTATAGCCCAGGATGAAGGAGAGAAATGGAGTGGGAAGGAAGGGGAGTGGGAAGGTTTGATAGAGGGAGGGTAAATGGTGGGACCACACCTATGGAGCATATTGCAAGGGTACAAGTCAAATTATTAAGTGTAGAACATAATTGTCTTAACACAATAATAAAGTATATGAGGTGAAAGCTATGTTGATTGGTTGGATGTAAGCATGTCAGATTGTATAAAAAAATCAACACATTTTACCCCACATGTACATAAATGTATTCATGATCTATGTGTACATGACTTAATAAAAAAAATACTCAACTCTAAAACATTGGTATTGTTCTCACTTTTGAAATTATTATTTCTTTCCACATAAAATTGTTATATTCTACATTCTATCATTCCCAGCATATTTTAGTTACAGCACTACTCAGTTATTAATTAAATCATATGCATACCATCAGAGAGTATAGTTCACTAATGGTCTTAGGTTATTTATGCCAATAATCAAATACCTATAGTAAAGACTTAATAAAATTGGCCAGGTGTGGTGGCTCACACCTGTAATCCTAGCATTCTGGCAGGCTGAGGCAGGAAGATCCCTTGGGCTCAGTAGTTCAAGATCAGCCTGGGTGAGAGTGAGACCTTGTCTCTATTAAAGGTAGAAAATAGCAGGGCCTTTTTGCAGGTGCCTGTAGTCCCTGATTCTTGGGAGGCTGAGAGAGGAGGGGTACATGAACCCAGGAGTTTGAAGTTGCTGTGAGCCAGGCTGATGCCACAGCACTCGAGTGAGACTTTGTCTCCAAAAAAAATTATTAAAGGGTAGCGCCTGTGGCTCAAAGGAGTAGGGCGCCAGCCCCATATGCCAGAGTTGGTGGGTTCAAACCTAGCCCTGGCCAAAAACTGCAAAAAAGAAAAAAAAATTATTAAAAATTGCATACTTGATTTTTGTATTTAGGAAAACTGAAGATAATCAATTCAGGTGCTAGTTTAGACTCTTCACAGTCACCTCTTCATCCTCTTAAGTCTACTTTGAAAAGAGCAAAGGCATAGAATACCTTGTAGTAAAATCTGCATTCGTATTGGAAACTAGGATTTCCACTTGTCATTAACTTAAAGTAATTTTGCAAATTGTTTTGCAGGGAAGATTGTATTGAGAGAGGAGATGACCAAGGCACAGTTTGCCTCATGCAAAGCAAAAGTGTGCTTAGGAAAGCAGGGCATAGGGGAGACACCCTCTTTCATCTTCAGCAGAACACCTTCAACAGTCACTCTCTTCGTTACAAGTATCAACGCCAGTAGAATTTCACCAACAGTAGCAGCTCCAAATGGCAAATGAGGAAAACATTGGTATGGCAGGGCAGCTACAATAAAAGCAAAGTCTATCTGACCTCCTAACAGCCAAAACAATTCACCACATGCTGGATTCCACTGGTGAGGTGTACCAAGGCACTTCCTCTGTTGTGTACATAGTACACACAGGGTGCCAAGGCAAGGGGCCCCTGCATAGCTGGATCCCAGTGGCATTACTTGTGCCAGTTATAGAGGCAGAAGGCCTTCCAGGCTGACCATCAGGTGCCAAAACCCAATCTGAATTGAGGCTTAGAGGTACCGACAGTGTCTCTGTGACAGCTGCATGTTACTTGCATTTCTTCTCTTTCTCTCCGCTCTATCTAGGATTCTGGATCTCTGATTAAGCAAAGTAAAACTACAGCTGACCTAAACAGTTCCTGCCTTCTTCAACTGTGCAAGGAAGAGTTGGCAGAAATCCACATACTGTCTGAAGAACTCATTTAATTTCAAATACTAGATAAATATCTTCTCATTAAATATTTACATTAAGAAAAATCATCAAACATTAAAAATGAGTAATTTAATCTTAAAAATACCAAAAGTTGCAAAAAAAAACTTAATCTTTTACCTCAATGAGATATTAGAGAATGGTGCATATTAGTTTCTGGAACAGGAATGGAGACATAGAACATTCTAATGCAAGATTTCAATAATGTTGAAAAATATAACTCCCAGAGTTTCAAGTATGATGGAGAGAGACGCTAGAACAAGTTTGTACATAGCAAAAAGCTAACACAATAAACTTAAAAATAGATTTGGGAAATTTTCCAGAAGTCAAATAAATACTAAATTTAGAGAGAAAAGTTAAGACCTGAGCAAGAGATATATTAATTTCAATTTATACATAATAAGGATTTCAGAAACAAAAATCGAATAGAGCCAAAAGAATAAATGAAAAAAGAACAAAAATTTGCAATTTATATTGTAGTGTTTAGGTAAATGAATTTTCCCCAAACCAGACAAAATGAATGGAAATGACCTGTTTATGATTATGCATTCATAAAACCGTTATTGCTTGCCTACAATATGGCAGAAGTTGTTAGGTAGTTGTAGAATGGTTTCTATGGCCTGACTTTCATGATCAATACCCACAATCTAGTTCTGTTTTTTTAACAACTCCAACAGAGATCCGCCAAATTCAGCACACTTACTAGACAGCATTTTAAAGAACTAAGAGATGCAGAACAAAATGACAAATCTTTTTTTGTTTGTTTGTTTTTTTAAAGACAGAGTCTCACTTTATCGCCCTTGGTGGAGTGCTATGGCATCACAACTCATAGGAACCTCTAACTCCTGGGCTTAGGTGATTCTCTTGCCTCAGTCTCCTGAGTAGCTGGGACTACAGGTGTCCGCCACAACACCCAGCTTTTGTTGTTGTTGTTGTTGCAGTTTGGCCGGAGCCAGGTTCGAGCCCGCCACCCTCAGTATATGGGGCCAGCACCCTACCCATTGAGCCACAGGAGCCACCCCCAAATGATAAATCTTATAAAGGTATTTTTGGCCTTGCCTCTCATTTTCTCATGCCTGTCTGAGACGAGACCTTACCACTTCAGGAATTCTTTCCATTAGGATGATGTGATTTACACAGATTTGGTATGTTAGGCCCATTCTGAACAGGGGCTCACTTTCTCCATCTTTCTTACAGTGAGGAAAACAAAAGAAAAACGTTATATCTCAGGCCATGATTTTGCCCACAATGTCCTAGATTGTTGCTTCTAAATTACCAATATCCAGTCAAAGAAAGTAGGCTCTGCTGAAAATTAGTTGATCCCAGAATTTTACAGAGAACAATACAAGAAAAGCTTTACACAACTCATTTAAAAGCAAAGATGCACTCAAGAAATGATACTGACATGTGAAAAGATTGAAAGAAACAACTTGAAAGGGCTCCCACCAACAAAATTAAGATTATTACCTATTGAATAAAAATAGAACACCATGAATGAATACAGATATTCTCGTAACTAAACTTATTAAAAGTTTGATGAGGACCATGAATTTCAAAGGGAAATTGAGCAACTTTATAGTCAACTCCATGTGATTAAAGTGAACATCATCAGTGATAGATTAAAAAAATTAAGTACCATCTGATGGATACAGTAAGACACAGCATCACATGGGTCTTGACATGTGCAGAATAGTCTTTTTTTTTTTTTTTAATGCTTGGTGAGTTTGTCTGTCTTTGTAATAAGGAAACCTTTTGTCCAATCATTTGTGTTTATCTAGTTCATAGCTTGTCTGAGTTTGAAATTTCTCAGTGTACTTACCTTTGTGTACCTCAAGCTTCAAATGCTTCTAGTGATAACTTCCATCAGTATACTGTGGAGTTTGCTGGAGTGTTTATTAAATGGCTGTTCCTTAGAGAGACTCTCTCCTAGCTGTTGTAGCTTTCTGTCAATTTTTACTTTATTGTTAGTTGGTGGTGGGGGATGGGATGGAGTGTTCGCTGAAGTGCTGATTTAAGTATCTCTCTTAAGCAAACTCTGGAAACCTCCGAAGCACCCCCCAATTCAATGTAATCCTGAAACCCGAGATTTTGCCTACTTGGCCCACTCTTTTCTTTTATCTTGCAGCAAGCATTCAGTGAGCGTCCGGTGCTGGCTAGGATCAGACAGTTGTGTCTGGGTGTGTTATGTGAGGGGATAAGAGGGGGTTTGCATGTTGGGTGAGTAGGGTTTGTAACACATTCAAAAGCAGCTAGCAATATATCAGAGTGGAGAAGTTCTGAAAAGCAAACCAGGAACGATCCTGTCCCGATCCTGTCCATGGCCCCTTGCCTTAAGTGACTTGATTGGAGGAAAATTGTTTAGAATATTCCTCTATGATTGAGCTAGAAGAAAACGTGCCGACTGAATACACCTCTCCTCCTCCTGCCCCTTTTTGCTGCCACCCATTCCCTGGAAGCTGAGCATTGTCGATCTGAAAGGGACAGAAAAGGGTTAGAACCTTCTTTTTCTACTCCAGATGGGCCTGATGCCCAGGCGAGGGAAGGTTCAGAGGCCTGTCTAGGGCGTGGGACCCAGGGCCACTGTCAGGCAGATTGTGACCTTGAGGGAAAGGTCAGTGGGTATCCCTGACTAAGAGGTATGAGTGAGGAGGAGGAGTTGGGGTCGCGGGGGATGTAACTGTGCTTCCAGTCTTGGGAAGGAAGCTCTGAGCAGGTGGTCAGTGGGGAAAGAGGAGAATGGAGAGGAGGGAACAGGTTTTAACTGGTTACCTGTGGGCTCAAAAAGAGCTAGGGTAACTTTAGCATAATTAGAACTCAGTAGAGGATGTGTGCCGTCATCTAGGGACAGAATGATTTAAATGCCTGCAGGCACAGTTAAGTGCTCCTGGTGCCGTGAAGTACCAGAGAGTGCACAAAGGGTCCCTCCACATCCTGCCCCACTCTTTCCCCTGTCCCTGACTGCCATGTACTGGCTGTTGACTTTCCTAGGATAACATTCCTGCCCCTGACCCTGTCTCCTTTATGGTCAGTGTTCCTCCCTTGCCTTAATTCTCTCAGTTGTCAATGGTACAGTTCTACCTCAGAAGTCAGTGTGACGACTCACTGATCTCAGGCAGGTCCATGGACATGAACAGGTAACTGCGCTAGAACTAGAGTAGAGAATGACAAGGGCTGCATGTTGGTAAAGATCAATAGTTCCCAAAATACAGGGAAGGGTGTCAAGCCAGTGTGGAAGATTTGGGCTAAATTAGACTTCTGTATTTTGAGTTTGAATGGCAAACACAATTTATTCTGAGCCCTAAGATGAATATTGAGTCTCCCCTCAGAAGAGATAGGATGTCTCCACACAAGCTGGCAATTGAAGAGATGGTTCTCCTCTCACAAGAGGGGGAAGTATTATCTTAGCTGCAGTGGCATTGACTGCCTTTCCAAGCCTCATAGCCTCAAAATGGGGCAAGCCATTGAAGAGGAGGAGCAAATATCTGGTCCATGAAACCAGGTTAAATATAAATGGACAGTACAAACCTTTGGAATTAAAAACTAAGAGGGCTGTACGAAAATGACCAATAGAGTGAGTTGGTTCCAGAGCTTTGAAGTTACTCCCTCCACAACACACATTCACATTAAACTTCAGTTTACTTTTAATTTTTATGTTGTAGTAAATATCCTACTAATAGTAGCTCACTATGTCAGGGCATATGGACACTTCCTCAGTGCAGGACACAACTACAATAGCAACTTTACCTAACAAATGTGAACATTGTAATCTAATCATTTATAACCTCATGTTAATCTGAAATACAAAAAAAAAAGTAGATAAATGTACTAAAATTGGAAACTAACCAAATTTGAAAACCTGATGCTTGAAATTTGCTTACCACTAAGGTAATTTGTTTTTGCCTGGGGATTCTGTTTTCTAATTATTAACATTGAAATTTTTCTGTCTGGCAGGGATAGGGAAAAATCATTGGCTATTTCTTCCTGAAAGAGATTAAAAAAAAATAAGAATAAATTCCTTGCAGACATTTCATTTTTAATCAGATATTTCTAATAGACAACAGTAATCTAGAAATAATCTAGGGAATGTTGTGCTATTTAAATTTAATAAGCAAATTTACAAGTAGATCATAATCTACTGTGTAGCAGCTAAGCATATTTCCATTAAATTGTACCACCAGAATTTTCTCCTCTATTTTAAATCACAGGCAAAAGAGAATTCACTTTAGAAATTCACTTTTTTTGTGTGTGAAGAAAATAGAATCACTCAAATAATTTAGATAAATGCACTTATGATGATTATTTTATTAGCATTAAGGAGGGACCATTATCAAAATGTAAAGTTGATTAGTTTAAAGGAGATAAAATTGATCATTCATTTAATAAACACTCACATGGCTCCTGCTCTTGACCCCAGCAACTGTGCTGGGTATATGGCTCTCAAAAATGAACAAAATTGTTTGAAGGTGCTTAAGACCAGGTGGAACATGTTACTGTAGGATTCAAGAACTATAGAATGTTAGTGGTAGGGACTCTTAACTCAGGTTTAATGATCAGGAAGTACTTCCCTAGGGTAGTAACTTTTTAAACCAAGACAAAAAGTTTGCTGTTCAAAAGGATTGAAGGAGAAGATTATTTTGGGTAGAAGAAATAAACATAGGCAAAAGTCATATTAGGAATTTGCAATGCGTGTTCTTGAGTGTGTTGTGGTTAAAGGACAGGGAGGTGAGTGGAACAAGTGAAAGAGGGTTAGGGTCACTCAGTGCCTTCTTAGCCACATTTGGAAGTCCAGGTTGCACCTTGAGAGTGACAGTGGAGGGTAGTAAGAAGGGGAGTAAAATGGGAGGATTTTAGAAGAGGAATGGAATGCCACCTGCTGGCCAAATGTCTCCCATCTGAGAGTAGAAGCTATGAGATTTACAACAAAGGTGTTCATTTTTTTTTTTTTTTTTTTTGTCTTTTTTGCTCACAGCAACCTCAAACTCTTGGGCTTAAGTGATTCTCTTACCTTAGCCTCCCAAGAGGTATTCATGTTCTTAAGGGAGGTTATACCATGACTCATACTAGGACTTTGGGTGGGATGTCCTTATTAATGGTCATCAAGTATCACTTCTCACCAAAATGAACATTCAACAGACTGGATTTCGTCCCTTATAAATGCATCATGATCGTTTGTGCTCCATCTTATCCATGCTGTTTCTCTTGACTCCGTTGCCTTTCCTTGACTTCCAACTATTTCCAAGGGACCAGATCAAGTGTCAGCTCCTCCCAGCAGTTGTCTCTCAGTCGCTAGGAACCTCGATGATGCCCTTCTCTGAAACTGAACCCTTCTCTTCAGCACCATGGCTTGACTGACTATTCTGTAAGAACTAGCTATTCTTTAAGTCCAGCCCCTTCTATTAGACAAGTTCTTTGTGTACATGAACAATACCTGCTATTGATTTGATATTTCATTTAATCATCTAAAACTGGATGTATGTTGCCTGGCCTAAAATTGTTGAGCTATCTATCTTTAAAGTTTATAGAGTTACTTCATTCATAATGCAAATCATGGAAGTCTCCAAAATTACCCAGATCCACTTACGTAAAGATACTGAGATTAGTGGTATTTAAATAAAATGCCAATCCAAAGTGAGGAATAATAGTTTTACAATATATGC
Source organism: Perodicticus potto (assembly GCA_963574655.1). Taxonomy (NCBI): domain Eukaryota; kingdom Metazoa; phylum Chordata; class Mammalia; order Primates; family Lorisidae; genus Perodicticus; species Perodicticus potto. The sequence continues at coordinate 25,474 of CAUYRH010017645.1, forward strand.
ATACATTGTAAAAATGAATTGTGTGTACAATTTATTAGCAATATTATGTCATTCATTTATTACCAATCTTCTGTTGGAAGGCCAAAGGCCAAGTGTGGGTCTGCTGTTCTACATTGTCTTTCTTGCATAAAGATACACAATTTATTTTTATATAAATGGAGGTAGAATTTTAAGACACTTGATAAGGTAATTTGGTGTACAATACTATATTGTTAACAGTTGTTTTTTGTTCTTCCACAATTGTCTCACTATTGAGTTTTTAGCAACCAACTTTAGCAACTAGTTTTAATAGGTGTTTTCAAAGAATTCAACTTAGTTTCTATGGAAAAATATCTCTTTATGTGTTAATATTTAATCAAAGTTATGAGCAATATTTATTTACTTTAATTACAACAGAATATATTCTATATAAACTAGTTTAAGAAGAAATGCAAATCACTCTTAGTTAAGTATAGAATGCAACTTTTTAGAGCAGATTCATCTTAGAGATTAGACAATCAGTAGGAACCGTTTTAATGATAAGTCACAAATATTCAGTCTAATTTGGGTATCATGAGTAGATTTTATGGAGGAGAATAAGAAATGCCAACCCAATAAGTTGAGTAAGTGAAGATCAGTTAAGAGAGTGTCTGTCTTGACTTACTTTGATAATTTTTCTGTGATAATTAAAAAAGTTAGCGCCATCAGTCCACTGGGCAAAATAATAATACACTGTTGTCTTCAAGGTTCCCCAAGAACTTTCCTGCTCCAAAATAAGAAAAAGAGGCCGGGTGCTGTGGCTCATGCCTATAATCCCAGCACCTGGGAGCCCGAGGCAGGTGGATTGCCTGACCTGATAGGTTCGAGACCAGCCTGAGCCAGAACGAGACCCTGTCTCTAAAAAATAGCCAAGAGTTATGGCAGGTACCTGTAGTCCCAGCTGCTTGGGAGGCTGAGGCAAGAGGATCATTTTGAACCCAAGAGCTTGAGGTTGCTGTGAGCTGAGATGCCATGGCACTCTTCTATGGGTGACCAAGTAAGGCTCTGTCTCAGAAAAAAAATTTTAAAAAAAGGAAATAAGGAAGAAAAGAAGGAAGGGAGGGAGGGAAGGAAAGGATATAGGAAAAGACTAAAGTTCTTTTTGTGCAAGGGAAAGCTAATTAAAAGAGGAAGTAATGATGGAACCAGAAAATCCCCAATTGGTAATCATCATCATAGCAATTTTATTCAAGGAAGAAAGCGTTAATGGTAGTGATAATTAGTGGTTGAGAATTTGAAGAGCAATCATTTATTTGTATTGTTTCAAATTAGTGCCCGATAAGATACTTATTAATTTAAAAATATGAAATTATAGTTTTATATTTACTGCAGGAAAAAATTTAGCTTTGTTTTCCTCCATTATTTCACAAAGGTTTTCTCTCCTCTAGTTTCCAGGAAGATGTTCTTAATATTCATGTGAGTTCTTACCCTCAGTTCCTTTAACTCTGTATTCTCCCATCAGTCTGTTCAGGATGATACAGATATCTTCTAAGATAGTATTTAATTGTGTCTATGATCTTCACCTATGAGTATTGAGCAGTAGAGTCATTAACATTCATATTTCCATGAATGATCTGTTCCAAGCAATCTATACTTTTTCTATCACACTTCCCAGAATTCCTTCAGCCTTGCCTATTGCCAAATTCCAAAACTATTCCACGTTTTTAAGTGTTTGTTAACAGTAGCACCTCATTTCCACATACATTTTCCACTCCTTGTCTTCAGGACACATATCCAAGACCCACAGAGCATGCCTGAACTAGTGGATAGTGCAAAACTGTATGTCTGCCTGGCCCACATAATATGAGAGTTAATCTGTCCTGTATCTTATCCTCTGATGCCTTTTTCTACCTTTATGAATGTAGGTTCAACTAGGGATCCTTGTCCAGAAGACCTCGGTTGTATTACAATTGAAGATGTGCTTTGGATCACATTTTTTTCTCCTTCATCAACTTCTTGAACTCTGCTGGATATGTAGCAGCACCTGCTTTGTCAGAAGACTCAGCCTTTCTGGCAACTTTATCTTTTTCAGTCCACTGCTATTCCTGAATCTATGTAACCATTGATTACTTGTATTAAATGTCTATGTATCACTCATTTGAGGGGATCCTTTCTGAAGTCTTTGTACAGACTCAATCATTCCTGGTACAACATGGGCATCAATTGGAACATGTTCCTGATTTATGTCTTCCACCCCCAAATTTAGACCTGTTGACATCTTAACTAAGCACTTAACATGCACTATGGCCATGATTTTTGCAATTTGAGGTGACAACAAACTTAGCATGAATTTTTTTCCTTCTTCACCAAATAATAGATGGAAGATTTGTTGTTATACTAGATCATGACCTCAAAATATAACTTTTTTCTTTCCTTATTTAGTCAAGAACTTTCCCACCTGGGACAAAAAGATGATTCATGTATCGGACAGGATAGCATGAGATTTCATCAAGCAACTCATAACAGCATGCAATTTAAAATTTATGAATTGTTTATTTCTGGATTTTTTTGCTTAATTTTTTTGGAAATTGGTTGGCCGTGTGGGTACTAAAACCATGGAAAGCAAAACTGCAGATAAGGCAGGACTATTGTACTAAAACCTATATTAGCTTTCTATTGTTGTATAAGAAATGACCACAAACTTAGTTGCTTTGGTGGCACAAATGCATTAACTTATACTTCCTAAGGTCAAAAGTCTGAAATGGGTCTCACTGGATGTGTTGTCACCTCCCCAATTCATATATAAATGCCCAAACCTCCAGTTTGAATGTGTTTGGAGATAGAGTCTCTATGAAAGTAATTAATGTTAATTGAGGTCATAAGGTTGCAGCCCTGATCCCAGGAGGTTACTGTGCTCATAAGAAGGGTGACAGAGAGTCCTCTCACTCTCTGGGTACAAGAACCAAGGAAAAGCCACGTGGAGGCACTCCAAGAAGGTGGGTATCTCCAAATAAGGAAAAGAGGCCTCATCAAAACCTCTATACTGGCACCATGATCTCCATTTTCTAACCTCCAGATCTGTGAGAAAATAAATTTCTGTGTTTTTACCCTTTGGTGCTTGGTAATTTATTTTGGCAGCCTGAGTAGATGAATACAGTGGGTTAAAATCGAAGTATTGGAAAGGTTTTATTTTTTCTGAAAGCACCAGGGGGAAATCTGTTTCCTTGCCTTTTCATCTTTTAGAGACCACCTATGTTTCTTGGTTTGTGGTCTCCTTACCCCTTCAAAACTACTAGATGCTTCCATTGTGACATCTCCACCCCTGACTCCAGTTCTTCTGTTCTCCTCTCCCAGAATTAAAGAACCCTGGGGATTACATTGAACCCACCAAGATAATCCAAGATACTCTCTCTGCTCTGGGGTTATATGATTAATTTTATCTAAAATTAAGGTACACAATGCTTTATAGGCCACTGGATATAAAAGCTCTTTAATAAGGCTATGATGAAAAGCAGAAGTTTTGAGGGTGAAGTCTGAGTACGTATTGTGGACCAAATGAATAGACTGCTTTATATGATTTACGGAATAATTTTACTGTCAATTCTTATTTTACACTCATACCTAACCTGTGACTAAATAACTAATTTATTATAAGTAGTATTGGTATAAATGGGAGAATTAATATTATATACATGTAGGGAAGGTTATCAATTTTCTTACAAGTTAAATTTTTGTGATTTTTTTTTTTGAGAATTAAATATTTACGAAAAGTTCTGAGAACCATGCCTGCCTGGCACGTTGATAGTAAGCACCATAATGGTGTTACTTATTTATCATGCTACTGGCTTTTCCTCTTAAAGTAAGAGTTTGTTTTTAATTGTCATCTGAGGTTTACTAGCATATTTACATAGTTATTTTTTTTTTTGAGACAGAGTCTCACTGTATCACCCTTGTAGAGTGCCATTGCATCACAGCTCACAGCTACCTCAAACTCTTGGGCTTAAGCAATTCTCTTGCCTCAGCCTCCCAAGTAGCTGGGACTACAGGCTCCTGCCACAAAGCCTAGCTATTTTTTTGTTGTAGTTGTCATGGTTGTTTAGCAGGCCTGGCAGGTTTGAACCCTCCCGCCCTGGTGTATGTAGCTAGCACCCTAACCACTGAGTACAGGAGCCGAGCCCATAGTTCTGTTTTTCTGAAATGATTTAATCACATTGCCTTTTAAAGCCACTTTTCAGTATATTTTTAGAATATAATATTTATTTCAGTTATGTAACAGGTATATCCACTAAACCTGCCCTTTCAGCTAAGGACTTTTTGGCACAGTGGTTTCTGGTTAAACTTTTCGTGTATATGGTTACCGATTGGATGAAATACAAATTTCTGGACCTATCCTTAGAGTTCCTAAATCAATAGAAATCAGATGCTGACTGAGTATTTTCATTCTAACACTTGTTTGTTTTTTTGTTTTTTGTTTTTTTTTTTATTAAATCATAGCTGTGTACATTAGTGCAATCTTGGGGTACAATGTGCTGGCTTCATAAACAATCTGAAATATTTTCATCAAACTGTTTAACATAGCCTTCATGGCATTTTCTTAGTTATTGTATGAAGACATTTGTATTCTGCATTTAGTAAGTTTCATCTGTACCCTTCTAAGATGCACCGTAGGTGTGATCCCACCAATTAGCCTCCCTCCACCCATCCTCCCCCCCCTTTCTCTCCCGTGCCCCTTTCCCCATTCTAACACTTTCTAATTTAATACTGATGCTACTGGTTTGGAAACTAGACTGGAGAATAATTGAGTTAATGAAACCCAATATTTTTTGGAAAAATGTATTTGGAAATGTAAAGAGTAAATTGATTCCTCTCTGTGTGCATACATACATACCTTCACATACACATGGAAAATGTAACATATACAGAGGGTGTGAAAAATGTATATACATTTTAAGAAAAGAAAAAAGTGTATTATTAAATTCGTAATACTTAAGTCTGACATCTGTTTGACATGACTTGTGTTCATCTTTGGTTATTAGTACGTATTGAGTATTACTACTTTAGTACAACTTTTTCCCTTTTTAAAATGTGTATTTTGGGGGCATCTTTTGTGTGAAACAATTATCATTTATTATGTAGTTAAAAAGTAAGACTTATTAAATAAAGAATTATGTTGTATGTATACTTAGTACATATAACAGTCATATAATATTTCTAAGTTGTCATTTTTGGCACATTTAAAGAAATAGTTTATAAACATGGGCTTTTAATTTTTCAAAACTACTAAATTAACCCACTTTTATTTGTGTGATAAACATGTAGGTGATCCCTGCTTACTGGGAGCAGAAAGTCTTCCCAGATGGTCTCCTGTATGTCCATTTCCTACGATGTCCATCTTAGTAAAGCTCTGCTTTAAAAAAAAAAGAAAGAAAGAAAAAGAAATAACAAGATAATAAACAAAAATATGTTATTGCTTCTAGTCATGTAATTGAGTGTGTGTGTGAGACCGAGGTTTTATTTTTAAAATATTTTTATTATTCCACTTCAAATTAATATGAGGTTACAAATTTTTGTGTTACATTGTTCTCACTTCCAAGGTAAAGTTTAAGTTGTAGAAGAGCCCCTCGCCCAGGGGGTGTGCTGAACATCTTTGCACTGCGCACATTGGGTGAGATCCAAACAATCGCCCCCCCACCCTCTTTCTCCTTACTCCTCCCCCTGTCTAGATTGTGTTTGTGTTTTATCTTTCATGTGAGAGTGCAATTGTTTATATATTGGTTTCATATTAGGATTGAGTACATTGGATTCTTGCTTCTCCATTCTTGAGATACTTTACTAAGAAAAATGTGAAATAACCTAACTGCCTACTAATCCATGAATGGATTAACAAGCTGTAGTATATGTACACCATGGAATACTATTCAGCTCTTAAAAAATAAAAGGAGACTTTACACGTTTTGTATTAACCAGGATGGAGTGGAACACATTCTTCTTAGTAAAGCATCACAAGAATGGAGAAGCAAGAATTCAACAAACTCAATCCTTATATAAAGGTAGTAGATGATCTAATACAAGGTGGGGGATAGAGAAAGGAGGCAATAGATAGAGGAGTGAGGGAGGGGAATGGGGTTTATGCTGTATGGCACACCTCCTGGGGACTGGATACAATTATACGAGGGACTTTACCTAACGAATGCAATCAGTCTAACTTAATTCTTTGTACCCTCAATGAATCCCAAACAATAACAAAGGAAAAAGAAAAAAAAAGAAGAATATGTTTCAACGCCATCCAGGTAAACATAAAAGATGGATCACACCTACGGTGCATCTTAGTAGGGTACTGGTGAAACTTATTAAATGTAGAGTATCAGTGTCTTTATATAGTGATTAAGAAAATGCTATGAAGGCTATCTCTCACAGTACGATCAAAATGTTTCTGATTGTATATGAAGCACATTCTGCCCTATGATTGCACCAATGTACACAATTATGATTTAATAAAATTATTTAAAAAAGAAAATAAAATGCACAAATTTCATAGATCTAAAAAAAAAAAACATTAATTGTGCTGGATCTTCCTTTTAAAGCTACCTATCCATCGAGGCAAAATAGTCTGTTGTTCACTGAATGCCCATGTATTATTATAAATGAGTTGATGGCACAACTAAATCAGAAAAGATTTTCTGGAGGTGGCGAGCTTTGATTTAGAGTTTCAGGGAAGTAATAAATGTGGGTTTTTAATGAAGTAGAGGTGAGTGATGTCTGCAAAGGGACCAAGCTGGGAATGGCCAGTAGCAGGGGACAGTTGGGGACCAGGCTGGCTGAAGCAAGGTATGGGGGTGAGGCAGTAAGGGAATGGGGTCCCAGAATGTTCCTGCCCCGACTTCATTATTAGCATGAAATACTCCCTTTAAGCCCAATGTTTGTTTGGAGCGTGGTAAGAGCTGGTGCAGAAAAGGGATGGATAAGAAGTATTTGTCACTGGTGGAAGTACTGGAAAAGATAAGAGAAAAAGAATGGCAAAGTCATCATTGCAAGAATGTGTCCCCTTTGTACAAAAAGATACTTGCTTTGCATATTTCAGTTTCACGCTTCACTGTGTGCTTATGTGGTGTGGGGGAGATAAAGTCGCAGAAAGAACTGAGAATTGCCCGACTTTTCAAAGTTAAGCCAGCTGTGACTTCTCACTAATAAAGTATTTTCATGGGCTTAATTTTCTTGCAGCTCTTTGTGTGTCTGTGTGTGTGCACACGTATGTGTGTGTGTGTGTGTGTGATATTTAATGGAAAGAAAATAAATAGGCAGCTGATTGATTGCAGGCAGTGTTCACCCGAACGTATCATCACTGAAATTATCAAAGTTATTAGAAGTGGAGAAAGTCACAGCGCTTTGTCAGTTTCAGCCAACTTCTTTTGCAGCACAGACCTGCCGGACAGAGTCATGATGGTCCCTGTGCACTGATTTGGACATAAGAATAAAACACAGGAGTAAAGCCACGTGTTTGGATAGCACAGTTGACAGCAAACTGAACTGGCCGGCTAAAAAGAACGCGGGCAAACTGCAGATCCAAGTTAGCCCCGGCTCGTGTCTTCTGTCCAAGGAGTGGAAGCAACCGTCCTCCCTCAGCTTCTTTCCAGGGTTCTTTGCCATCTTGCATGTGGCTGATAAAAAGCCACCATCCGTGGTCGGTGTGCACACCAGAAGACAGACATGACCTTGAGCAGGAGGGGGAGGCAGTGGCTTCCCACTTGGCCCTCCTTTTGAAAGCTAAGTTCCTGGATTCTTTTCATCCACACTCCTCGTGGTCCCCGTACACACATGCACATGTATACAGGAATGAATTTGCTCCACAACACTCCTATACAAAAACACCACATCACTTTATGTTTCTGCATGTAATGAAACCTGTTTCCACCTGTCAGCGAGGTTTAACTTCGGACACCCAGTATCAGTCATTAAGGGAAACCTTGCTCCTGAGAGGCCCTCAGAAGTCCCATGGTGCTAACTCCTCAGGGCATCACGGCTGCTGCTGGGACAGGTGTTGTCCAAACCCTTATGGTCTATTCTGAGGCAGGAGGCCCGCCTCCCACTGCATGGAGTGTGCCCGTGGGTATCAGCTCTGTGTGCCTCAAGTCCTTGTTCCTTGTGTTCAGGCTCCTGCGTCCCAAACCAGACCATCAGGTGTCCTTGACAATAGACAAGAGTAGGAGGATAGGACACTCGGCTCATTGCATCCCCCTCTCCAGTCCCCTCTTTAGTCCCTAGCTCATTCTCAGTACCCAGGGGTGTCCAGCCTTTTCACTTCTTTGCTCTACATTGGACGATTTGTCTTAGGACACACATTAAATACACAAACAGTAATGAAAGCTGATGAGCAAAAAAGAAAAAAAGGAAAGAAAGAAAAAGGTCTATGCATAATTTTTGTAATACCCACCACCAAACATTAGCAAAAATGCCCTCATATAATCTACATGCAGCCCATGGGCCGGACACTCCCCAGATCCATACTAATGCCACCCTTTTCCTGTCAGGAAAGACTTGCCTTAACGCATCTCTTTGGCTAGGAACAGACTTCAAAGCTTCTGTAGGGTTATTTTCTAGATTTCTGGCTATTTCTGCATTCAACTCATGAACCTAAAATTTCTACAAACCCTAAACTCGTGAGTCTATTCTATCTAGAAAAAGGAAGGCAAGTTTTTCTTATTTTTCTCTAGATCCTTTTGCAGTAGCAGAAATAAGACATACATTCTTATTTTAATGGATTATCTTGAAGACATATATCAGAGTGTGTAGGAATTTGTGTCTATGGGGAGCAGATGAACAAAAACGGAGCAGTGTAAAATTGGGAATTAAAAAAAATTGTTTTAATCATCGTTATGGATTTTTGTGTGTGTTTATAAGATATGAGACTCTTCTGAAGGTCAATTGGACTGGTAAATTGAGTTACTAGGAAGAATCATCTGGTTGTTTCTGCATCAAAGACCTACCAACGTTTTGTTCCATTTATAAACTTGAGTTAATCATTCTTCCATTCTGGTGGTGTGATGGACAGCTGTATGTCCCTTGATTGCTTGAAGAAGCAAAATGTTTTGTGGTTGTCTTCTACATGAATAGAGAGATATTTAGAAAAAGCCAAATGAATTTTACTTTTTCCCACTGAGTTTTGTGACAGTGAGCATGAATGAGGTCCTCTAGACCACCAAGTTCATCCATTTATCTGAAAACATGGCAATAATTAAAATATATACCAGATCTCCAAATTCAGCCTAAGTTAAACATGAGGGAAGCAATCATTTTATTTGTTCAGCATCACTAGTTCATGAGCCTCCTCAAATTAAGCAAAGTTGAAAACAATTGACACTTATATTAGTTTTATACCTCTGTGTAACATGTTGCCACAAATTTATTGGCTTAAAACGTTTCTGTGTTATCCCACGGATCAGAAGTCCAGGGACAGCATGCCGTATCTGGGTCCTCTGCTTAGAGTCTCACAAAGTCAAAATCACGGGCTGTGTTCCTTGCCAGAGGCCCTGGGGGATAATCTGCTTCCAAGCAGTTTTAGGTTGTAGGTAGAATTCCGTTCCCTATGGTTGTTGGACTGTGGTCCTCCTTCCTTGTGGCTTTCGTCTGGGGCCCTCTCTGGTCCTTGAACATGGCTCCCCCATCCGTCACATGATCCCTCCATCTCAGAGCCAACCAAAGTTTGAATCCTTCTTGCCCTTAGCATTTCTTTGTCGTCATCTTTTGCTGCATCTCTTCTGCCACTAGTTAAAGTTCTCCACTTTTCAGGGATCATGTAAATGGGTCGAGCCCACCCAGTCAATCCAGAGTAACTCCCTTAAAACCTGTAATCTTAACTACATCTTCAAAGTCCTTTTTGCCATGTGAGGTAACATATATTCCCAGGTTCCAGGGATTAGGGCCTGGATATGTTGTGTTTTTTTTTTTTTTAATTATTTTTTATTAAATCATAACTTTGTACATTGATGCATTTTGGGGTTCAGGGTACTGCTTCGATAAACAATGTGAAATGCTCACATTGAACTAAGTAAACATCTGTCACAATTATACTCATTTCTTAATAGTTTTGAAATGTACCATTGCATCATGCACATAGGTGAGGTCCCCCCAAATACCCTCTCTCCTCCCCTCTCTCTTCTCTTCCCTTGTACTTTATGGACTGTAGTTATGTTTTACCATTCATATGAGTGTGTAGGTGGTTATGTATTGATTTCATAGTAGTATTGAGTACATTGGATACTTTTTTCCCCATTCTTGAGATATTTTACTAGGAAGAAGAATGTTACAGCTCCATCCAGGTAAACACAAAAGATGTGAAGTCTTCTTCTTTTTTATGGCTGCATTATTCCATGGTGTACATATACCACAATTTGTTAATCCATTCGTGAGTCGATGGGCACTTGGGCTGTTTCCATATCTTGGCTATTATGAATTGGGCTGCAGTAAACATTCTGGTGCAAATGTCCTTGGTGTAAAATGATTTTTGATCATCTGGGTACATACCTAGTAGAGGAATTGCAGGATCAGACGGTAGGTCTACTTTTAGTTCCTTGAGTGTTCTCCAAACTTCTTGCCAAAAAAGGTAGTATTAGCTTGCATTCCCACCAGCAGTGTAGAAGTGTTCCCTTCTCCGCATAGGGCTCGGATGTGTTTGACAAGTGGTCCTGCCTACTGGGATGCCTTTTTTTGGTGTGGAAAAAATAAACATTCAATTCCCCTACTTTTGAGTTAAACAAAAGACGTAAAAGTACTCAACAAAAATATCAAAACTTTGCTTCAGTCTTGGGCAAAGGTAAGTTGGGATGGGCATGATAGAATGGAGACAATGGAGAATTTAGAAGAAAGGTTTTTATTTTACAAACGGGAAGAGGGACAGAAGGAGAGAGCTGCCTAGGCAGGTAGACGGAGGAAGGCAGAGCCATGGCAGGAGAGAGAGGGAGGAAGGGGGAGAGACAGGAAGAAAAAGAACCAGAACAGGAAGTAGAAGAGATACGAATGGAGACAGGCAAGATATAAAGGTTGGGACAGATGTATAAAGACATGTAAAGGAGGAGACGCGAGCACGAAGGCCTGTGATTAGGAGAAAGGTCAGTAGACTTTATAGTGACCATTAAGTGAAGTTCCTTTGGTTGCGTAGGGCACTTACCACTGATTAGAGTGCCGTACTCTACCCTTCCTGAGATGGTTCCAGATTACACTAATCGGGCCTAGCATATTTAACAGCACCCTTGTCCCTCTCATGGGTGTCCTGGTTCAGACAACATATTCCATAGTAATCTTCCCTTGATGAGGTTCCATTCGGAAGGTGCCTCATCTGTTTACCATTTTCTGCAGTGTTTAAAATGTTCTTGGGAACACCTGCTCCACACGAGTTTGTCTGAAAAATCTGCAAAATGCATGAAGTTCATCAGTGACTGACTTGAGTCACTGAATCACGTTTCCAGTTCCTGAATTCATCTTTTGTTTCTATTTGTCCCTGACATTCATGGTCTGTAAACTCTATTAGTGGTATTAAAAAATGTCTGTTTTTTCCTTTAAATGAATTTCTTTTCCCCACTCTTAATATATCATTGTGTAACACAGTTTAAAATGTAATCCTATGCTTATTGGAGGGAGAGAAATGAAAAATCATTATCTCTTATAGGTTAACTCAAAGTATGTTTTCTTGTATTTTAATGTTTTCTGCATTAAAATGTTTGCATGCTAAGTTACCTGCACTGCTGAACTCACATATAAATAATGCTGATAAATACAAGAGCATCTGACCAGTAGAAAAGCTAGCTGGCTTTGATGAGGCCGTATTTCAAGTTGCTTTTGGTTATGAAGCCATAAATAAAGCTCTTCTTCCATTTATTACACACAGCAGGACTGATATTTGATTATGAGATAATTTCAATTTTGCTTTAAATAAAATTGATTTTTCATGGAGTACAGTTTAGCTCTGAATAATCTATGTGTTGTTATGGATTGCAATACCCTTAGGAAATAGTGTATAAGAGAAATATCCGGTTTGCCACAGGATTAAAATGCCATGGCGATGCCCAGGTCTGGCAACATGCAAGGTGGTAAAATTATAGAGTTCAGAGTCATGTCGACGGATATCAAACACTGACTTTGTTTCTCGGGAGCAGTGTGACCTTGAACAAGTTGTTGTTCATCCTTTCTGATACTTAGTGTCTTTATGGACAAAATGAGAATAGCAGTTATTAACCTCAGGGTGGGGGGTAATGTGATGAAGATGAAAGGAGAAATCCCTAGCCTAGCTTCTAGTATGCAGATGGAGTTAAAAAATCATTAGTTGCCTCTTGGGGTGGCTGCTCTGTAGTATGTTAACCTCAGTTGCTTCTTCTGACTTTCCCCTGACCCCTAATTTTATGATGAAAGACTCAGTCTGTCTAGATTTACCATTCTTTTATTTTATTTTATTTTATTTTTATTTTTATTAAATCATAATTGTGGTCATTGGTGCAATCATGGGGCACAATGTGCTGACTTCATATACAATCTGAAATATTTTCATTGAACTATTTAACATAGCCTTCATGGCCTTTTAATCACTATATGAAGACATTTATATTCTGCATTTAGTAATTTTCACTTG
>CAUYRH010017646.1:0-38562 GCA_963574655.1 Perodicticus potto
GAGAATATTTATTTTTATAAATAAAAATAGAAGATAATTTCAAAAAACAGATCATGCCAAATCTTATAGACAATAGAAAAAGAAGAAATACTTCAAAATAATTCTACTTCATCTGGACTAACATCAAAAGTTAACTGATGACTCCATACTGAACCTCAGACTCAAAGCATTCTATGATTGACATACTCTTATTTGACAAAGAAAATGTTACTTTTTTTGCATCATTGTTATTATTGCTCAATATTTCATTGCAACGATCATTTGATTTCTTTTCCAATTGTATTTATCTTCATTCATTCTTTACCAGGTTTTTGTTTCTAGTCCTTATCTTAAACATTGTTATTGTTATTAAATTTTAAGACTCTTTAATTTTGTGAAGGCAAAAAGTGGAAACCAAATAAACACATGTACATGTATAGAAAAAATAAAAATAAAAAATAAAATAAGGAATTACTTGTAATTAAAAAAATTAATATTATTGAAAAAATTAAATATATTGGGGTGGCACCTGTGGCTCAAAGGAGTAGGGCACCAACCCCATATGCCAGAGGTGGCAGGTTCAAACCCAGCCCCGGCCAAAACAGCAAAAAAAAAATTAAATATATTGAATAATAATGAAATGCATTTTAACTTTAGAAATGTCACTTGATATCAAAAAATCCAAATTAATAAAGTTAAATATATAGCTTCAACATATTTTTATATAGTAGATCTCCATATTCAAAATATCACACATGTCATGCCAATGACAAAATATTTGATTCATTATTCACTTTGGTGCCTATAATAGTTTTGGGAGTAAATTATTGAGATGGGAAAGCTGAAGCTTAAAGAATAACTTGCATACCATGTACCTGGTATCTAAGTTGGATAGTTCTGATACATACGACCATTCTTTTAACTTACAGATTACAATACCTGTGTTCGTATTAGGTAAGAAATATCACTCCTAAAAATGATTGCTTTGATTTAAAAAGTATGTTTTTAATTTTTTGTTAATTGATATGATTGAGTTGAATAATTAGGCATTATGAGATTCTGTTTTATTATACTGTGGGAGAGGCAAAACTTTACCGTTATCTTCTTGAGGTCTTCAACTGGTCCTAAGATTTAAAGTTGACACAAAACAGATAAACAGAAGAAAAACATACAGATTTGTTCTACATGGACATGGAAGTCCTCATAAGTAAACGAGGACCCAGAGAAATGATAAAACTCAAACGCTTACACAGTAGGCTGAACAAAGAATGGTAATAAAGGAAAAGTAACTAACATGTAAGGGGAGGTGAAGGAAGATAAGATTTATTTTAACATGGTGAGTTTGTACACAGTTTTCTCGGCCTTCACCTTTGTCTCTAGTGACAAGTATATTTCTTTTCTTCTAGTACAAAGGAGGTAGCTTTCACAGGAGCCTTTTCTCTCCTATCTCTGGTGATGGCATAGGCAGGAAGGGGGAGGTCAGTGTCCCTTTTGTATCTTCTGTTTTTCAAGTGTCTTTAGTTGAAAGTAATCGTTATGTCAAAAGACCATTTTTTTGGAATGGCATATTGTGCCACACTTAACTACTCACTTTAAATTGCATGACAGAGGTCAGGTGTGGTGGCTCACCCTGTAATTCTAGAACTCCTGGAGGCTGGTGCAGGAGGATTGACTGACCTCAGGAGTTCAAGACCAACCTGAGCAAAAGTGAGATCCCCCCCCCATCTACTAGACATAGAAAAAACAGCAGACATTGTGGTGCGTGCTAATAGTCTCAGCTACTCAGGAGGCCGAGGCAGGAGGATTGCTTGAATCCAGGAGTTTGAGGTTGCTATGACAGAGGCTGATGCCACAACACTCTAGCCTGAGCAAAAGAGTGATATTCTGCCTCAACATAAATACATGAACAAAAATAAATCACATGACAGGTATTCAAAAGTTCTCGATTTCAAAGGAAACTTTCCTAATTTTAAAAAATAGTCTACCCACCATGGATTAGTTAATATTTTGATTTTCACAAAACAGTCATTTTTATACTGTATTGTTTAAATAATGAATTTTAAGAGAATTATGAATTATCATTATAATTTTAAAACAATATTTTTATGAGCCAGGCTTGTTTTAAGCACATTTAATACATAAACATTCAATTTTAAAACTATAGTATAAGGTTGATACCATTATTACCTGAAGCTTTTAGAACTAGAAACTGACATGTGGATAAATAAAGTCACACTCCTCGTAGGTGACGAAGTGAAAATAGGGCCCAGATAATGAGTCTGAAAGCCGTGCTCTTAGCCATTTTTTTAGTAGCTTTTTTGGTTTGATCAAAATGATTCAGTCTTAAAATCCAACAGACAGTAACAGAATGTTTAAACTGAGAGCTTTCATTTGGATATGATGTGGTTAATATGCAGAGACTTCAACTCAGTCACGGAACAGTAAAAATGGATCATAGAAATTAATTTTATGAAAATCACACCTAAACCTCAGTATTTATTTTACCACCATACGTAAGTTGGAAGTATTACAAAAAGAGTCACTTTTAGGCATATAAAGCTTTGTACGAGAAAACAATGTTGGGAAATGAGTGTACACACAGAAGTGATTAGAAAAGAAAGGGGTATATGGCCCGGAAACAGTGACAAAATGGAACACATTGTGGTTGCTAGAATTTAATAATTCATCTTTTGTCTTTTAGCTATTCAGAATTTTCTAACATAAATGAGTTGGACATATGGACTTACTGTAAGAAAACCATTTAAATTATTTCTAATGGCAAGATGGTTTAACCCACAAGTTCTGATTGAAAAACACCAGAACATATATTCATCCCTGAAGTCCTGTTGAAGGACTCAAATATACAGATTGTATTTTATGGAATTTGGTAATTGAGAAACAAGTTAAAGCTCATGTAGACCATTGGAGCATGTGGAGACGAATTTCCTTTCCCGAGATCACATGCTCAGAAGCTAAATCCGGATGCCGCCAATTACTGTGTCTGCAGAAATTCATTTTACTGCCTCATGTTCAGTTCAGATGTGGTACTCATTGTTAAGCAGTGAAACAAAAAGTACACATTTATATTGTGTTTCACACTGATTTTTATTTTTAGCAAAGCCTCGATTCATTTAAAAAAACAATTTATAAGTCACCCGTGTATATATCAACCTAGAAAAATCCTACACTGACATGTTGCCGAATGGAGAAATTAAACATCTGACTATAAGGAAGTAGAATGAACTGTTAGAACTTCCCTCTCGTTTGCATATTCTTTTCTTTTGACTGGAACCTGAGCTGTAATATGTCTGAATGTGAGCGGCAGGACTAAGAGAAAAGTGTGTGAAGATTTTCATTTCAGTTCCCTAAAATAGAAGTTAAAGAAGTTGTGCTACATTTCTGGTTAACTCTTAAAGCCAGGGGATAAAAGACCTAAAAATATAGAAAATTAGATTACCATTCCTAGGCTTTTTTAAAGCTGTTCTAAAAATCTCACACTAAAGAAAACTTTATGGATGTCAGTAAAATGCAGAGGACACAAACTCTAACACAGACAGGCAGGCACACTGCAGAGTGAAAACAAGGCAAATTGTTATTTTACAGGAATCTTATCTGCCGGCTTAACTGACTTAACAATGTACACATACTTTAAAAACATCAAAGGCAGATAAATCACGTAAGAACTACAATCGTGATTTCTAAAATCTCTCCAGAAAATGATTTATTTTCTCAGAAGCTATTATCTCAGGAATAAAGATTACTTGATTATGTGTCTACAGGACATTAACATTCCTCTAATAGAAAATTCATAGAACTTATCTGTATTAGTTTTTATTAACTGACTGCTGTCTCATTTTTAAACTTTTTTCCTCCAATAGCCAAAATTCTCAAAGCCCTTACTGTGAATGAAAAGAAATAGTTTGCATCCACATAAGTAGATTTGAGAGTCTTTTAAAAGCAGAATGTCTCACTACTCAATGGATTAGGCAGATATTCCTTATGCCAAAATTCAAGGGAGTTCTCCTGGAAAGTGTGTTATTTAAATGACAAAAATAGTTTTGGGTCTTTTGTTTGTTATTTTAGATTTCTTTGTATCTAGTAACAAATGCGGCTCTGTAAAGTTTCCTAAGGGATCCTCTACTATCTAGAGTGCTTATCTCTTCTCATTTGGAGCCTAGAAAAGCAAATTATACACAGATCTCCTCATCTTACAATGAGTTATATCCAGAGAAAACTTGTTAAGTTGAAAACATAGTAAATCAAAAATACATTTAATACACCTAACCTACCAAACATCACAACTTAGCCTAGCCAACCTTAAATGTGCTCAGAATCCTTAACATTAGTTGGACAAAATTCCCTAGCCCTCAGCCTATTTTATGGTAAAGCATTAAATATGAATATGGAATCTGTTGTATACTGTATTGAAAGTGAAAACCAAAATACTGGCGTGGGTGCCCAAAGTATGGTTTCTACTGAATGCATATTCCTTTTCCACCATGGTAAAGTAAAAAATCCTAAATCAAACCAGTGCATCAGGGACCATCCTCATTAAAGTGAATTGTCAGGGCTGCCTTTGACCACTATCACTCACTTCATCACTACTTTTCTCTGTGTGCCTACGTGAGAAATCTAAAACTAAAATAAAATTTGACATCTAATCACCCTGAGTAAACAACATAGATGGTCAATTTGAAGCACATACATCTTGGGTCTTCATTCTCCATTTGGTTCCCAAATTCCACTTTTTGCCCTGCTCTTTGCTCTGGGAGGCTGACTTCTCTGCATTGCACCATATACATTCCTTGTCCTCTAATTTTCAGAGAGATTCAGAGGATATTGGAAGGCAGGAGAAGAAGGAAGTCAGATATTTAATCCCCTCTCCCCAATGCCCTGACGTTGTTGACGCTCTCATACTAGTGCTGTCCTTGCTTGACTAGTGCTCTTGGTAAGCTGTACCCTTTCTAGCTCCAGTTCTAATCCATTTACTTCCTTTGGCTCTTTGTTGGTCTAGAACTGATAAATAGCATCTTGTTAGTGCTAATTCTCTCGTGTTTCTCCATACTCTATTAGCTCCCCCAACTCTGCCCATACTTCTGGTAAAAGCTTCCTTATTAAATGCTCGTTGGCTTTACCCTTTTGAGACTGCCATTAGTTTCCTGCTAATATCCTGAGTAACACACTGTCTTTGGGGAACAAGCTTACAATTAATTTTTAAAGAACATCAATATTTAAGGAAAAAGAAAAAAATACATTAAGACTATATTATCTTACTTAGCTTAACCAAGACCACTCCAGGATAGCATTGTCCTTCATTATCACAAAATCTGGTTTTTAGACACCAGACCTGGTTCAATGGCTTTTGAAAAAATACATCTCTCAATGAGTCTAATGTAATTTCTCATGTTAGTTCACAGTGACTTTGTCTTTTCCCATTTAAACACCCACTGCTCAAAATTCTTTGTTTACTAGTGAGTAATAAAATAGCCCTGGGAAAATGTAAGCCCCTCTCTAATTTTTAAGATGAAAAATAACTGGACTTAAAAAAATAACAGTAAACAAAAAGCTGCACTTAAATTAGGTATTTTCATTTATTTTACTAAACACGTTGAACAGAATTCCCTTAACACTAATGTAATTCTTTAGACAATATTGGTGAAAAAAGTTTATGTTTTCAATCACTTGTTAGCAGGTGAACAAAAATATATAACAATAATGTTGTGTAACTTTACTGACCTTTCTTTTATAAAACTGTTACACTCAAATTTTTCACTTAACACTGAAACTGCTACAAATCATTGGTCTTGACAGGTTTTCAGCAATACTTTAAACCTGTAGACTTACTGGGACAACTGCTTTTTCTTAGTTGTTTTTCTCAATCACTTAATAAAGACATTTCTTAATTAGGAAACAGTGTTGTCATAAGTTCACCATAAGCAGTTCTGATACCAAAACTGTATAGTAAATGTTATGTACATCTTTCAGAAGTCATTCAGCACTATCTGTCTCCTTGCCTTATAATCACCTTCCGCACACTTTGCATCAAGTAGCTTTTAATTTTCTGGCCACAGCTTAATTTAAAGAAGTGTAGAAAGCTAATGAGAGATTATTTGAAGTCTAGAGCAATAGGAAAGTGCTGTATTATTGAAGCAAGGGATGTTTTAAAATATTACAATTATCTGAGCACTTATTGCAATTCCATGAACTCCCCAAAGTTAATAGATT
Source organism: Perodicticus potto (assembly GCA_963574655.1). Taxonomy (NCBI): domain Eukaryota; kingdom Metazoa; phylum Chordata; class Mammalia; order Primates; family Lorisidae; genus Perodicticus; species Perodicticus potto. The sequence goes on from CAUYRH010017646.1 coordinate 6,205, forward strand.
TTATTAGACCCTTCTCAGAAGTCATGCTTTGTGGCATTTGCTCTTATTTAGTGGCCTGGCAGAAAGTTCCAGCTGAAGTCAAGGTCACCTTCTATTCCAAAGTTGGTATAATTAGTATCAATTCGGTGTTTCACCAAGCTTATACAGGAGGTTATTAACTGTGTTTCATGTGGAGTGTCAAAGCAGCAAGGGCAGTGCCAGCAATCTTTTCAGCTTCAAAGGCACAGCTCATAAATTTAATTCACTGGTTAGTAAGAAAGATACAACCAGTTTCGTTTATTAATGATTTTTAAAATAATTTTAGAGATGTTCTGGAAATACATTTATTCATATGTGTAAGACATGCATTTAAAATATAGAAAAGACTAGTATCCCAATAATACATGTAACTCACTTTAGTCTCAATATTTTATGAGATGCTTTCTGAAATTATTAAAAATTTTTAATTTATTATTTATGTGACTATTCACATTATATAAAAATGAATTTCAAAAAATGATTCAATAAAATGACATATACTCTATTAACAGACATGTTTTTCTTTCATAAAGTTGTTTGCAAGAAACCTGTAATACATTCTTAGATTAAATTAAATCTATAATTACTATTATAAAAGCAATTAAGATACTCCCAAATGTATAGAAATGAAATGAAACTGTATTAGTAGATCTATTTACTAAAAAGACATGTAAACCAAAGGTACAGAGATTTCTGCTTCAATTGATGTAAGCCAAAGAAGTAAGCAACCTTAAAATGAAACTCTTAACAATGTTTGACGTTTTAAATTATATAAGCCACAAGAGTGCCCTTAGAAAATAGAGCATAAATGTTAAATGTTCTTCTTCCCTAATAAGTGGTATTGGAAAGAAAATATGAATGCCAGCTTTTCCCTCATATTTCCCAAATGCTGAAAAGAAATAAGTAAATATTTAATATCTGAAACTTTGCCAGAGTTCAACTTCATACAAGTTCAAGATAAATGCTCTATTTAGTTTTGGAGGTAGTTATATATTACCAGCGATATGTTTTCCTATTTCAAATAAAGTCTACCGAAATAGAATCATTTTAGCATTCTGTGCTAACCTGGAATACTGTAACTTGACACATTGCAATTATTCAAAGGTTTAGGCCCATAGCTGACTAAAAATCCTAGATCCCCAGCCAGCACTCCTACCCACACCAGCCTGCAGCCACTCCATCACATTAACAATAGGCTACTTGCAGAAAAGCTGAATACTCCTTCAACTATGCACCATACTTGTTGCTAGTTGCTTCCTAGTAAACATACTTTTTTGTTTTCTTTTTGTTTTATGAATTATGTTTCAAATATTTAACTTTAAAACTGAGTCAACCTCATATAATAATTATTGTTTTCTTAAAAGACAGATGGAAATGTAGCTACATTTACAGGCTAAATGTAGAATTTAATATTTTTGTAGATAAGCAGGTTTTTCTATATGGACCATCTGGATACTGAATTATTACTTAATTTTGTCAAATAAGAAAACTCCAACATATTGACAATTAATTTTTAAAAGCTCACAATGCTGTGAAAATTGTGTTTTATTACCAACAATAAAAACAGAAAGATTTTTAATAGCTAAACACTCATAATAAAAGCTCATAAACAACTTCTTGATTTGCACACTTTGGGATTTAAGTGTGTCAAGATGATATATTCTACCATTCCAAATGGCCTATTGGAGTACATTTATCGTGACTAACTCACAACTATAATGACTTCCCTCCATTCATTCCTTCTCCATGCTGAATTTCTTTTTTCTTTTATTTGGACAAATGTTTCTTTATTGTTTTATGGTCTTTTTTTATTTTCTTTGAATATCTAAACTAAAAAGGAAGAAGGAGAATACACTAAAAATCTCAATAAAAATTACACAAAGGAAGGCTGGATTTTCTTTTGATATAAAAGAGCTAAAGAATATAAATACATACCAAGACATTGCTTTTTACCCTGATTAAATTAAATATTTAGACCAGAGTTTGATGTATACGTATGTCATGTTGTGTTTACTTTACTTTAGCTCATTTTATTTTGAAGTCAGAGACATGAAACAATTGAGGTGAAATCTGCACACAAATAATATTCTTTCATTCCACATTTTAGGCAACTCTGGGCTTATTAAATATGCTTACATTGCACATGAGTAGAATTTGACAATTGATCTCACTTTTTCTATGCTGACACAAAGGAAATAGTTAAGCAAATTTTACTTTCATTTAATACAACTCAACATTGTTCATATGATTTTTTACATGTCATTAATATTGCTTCACATTTATTGTTTTTACAAAAATTTATGTTTTAGGATTATGTTCCTAACTTCATAGACACTTAAATAAGTATTATGATTCACATTATTTAAAAATACAGTAGCTTATGGGCTAAAATTATGGACCTATAATTTCTCAACTGGAGCTATAGTTATTCTAGTTGTGTGCTCAGATTTATTCTATGCCACATGAATAGTTTAAAATATTTCAGTTGAAATTACCTTTTAAAACATATCCCGTAAAATTAATGCTATGGTCAGACAATGTGTCCTCCTTAAAATTCACATTTTGAAATTCTAACCCCCAAAGGTGATATTGAAAGTAGGGCATTTGGGAGCAATTAGATTACACAGGTGGACCTTTCTTAAATATGACCTGCAGTTCTATAAAAATGGGCCCAGAGATTCACTTTGTCCCTTCCACAATGTGAGAATACAGGAAGAATTTTTCCTCTATGAGGAACAGACCCTCACCAGACACTGTGCCTTAATCTTGGACTACACAGCCTCAGAACTGTGAGAACTAAACGTTATTTAATAGCCATATAGTTTTTGACATTTTGTTTCAGCAGCCCAAATAAATGAAAAGATTCAACTGTGAAGAATTAAGTATGCATCTATACATCTTTAAATCTTGTGAGTTTCATTCCTTTTACTCTGGTTTTAGATAGTTTGATAATCTCTGATTTCTTAAATTAAAAAAAATTATTTACTTTTCGTTATCCCATTTTAAACTATAATTGAATTGCAATTATCTTCTTTATGATTAAAAAATTTGATAAAATTATCAGATAAATAATAATTATGTCATCTCAAATAGTGATCTAAAACCAAATCAGTATGGTTTGTTAATCAACAACTACGGTATTTGAATTTTTGCATGGATTGTGTAAATACCTTGATCACTATTTTTAGGAATATTTTTCTGTTGTACATATTGAAATGTATGATGTATTTGAACAGGCTCATATTAATAGGCGAGAGAGTATTTTAGATATTTTATATCAAAACCACTTTGAGATATCATCTAACTCCAGTAAGATTAGCCCACATCACAAAATCCCAAAACTACAGATATTGGCATGGATGCAGAGTAAAGCGAACACTTCTACACTGCTGGTGGGAACGCACACTAATACGACCTTTTTGGAAAGTAGTTTGGAGAAAACTCAAGGAACTAAAGTAGACCTACCTTTCAATCCTGCAATTCCTCTACAAGATATATATCCAGATGATCAAAAATTATTTTACAACGAAGACATTTGCACCAGAATGTTTATGGAAGCCCAGTTCATAATAGCCAAGACACAGAAACAGCCCAAGTGCCAATTGACCCATGAATGAATTAACAAATTGTGGTATATGCACACCATGGAATACTATGCAGCCATAAAACAGATGGAGAATTCACATCTTTTATGTTTACCTAGATGGAGCTAGAACATATTCTTCTTAGTAAAGTATCTCAAGAATGGAAAAAAAAGTATCTGATGTACTCAATACTACTAAGAAATCAATATATGATCACTTGCACATTCATATGAATGTTAAAACATAACTATAGTCCAGAAAGTAGAAGGGAAGAGGAGAGAGAGGGGAAGGGAGGAGGCGGGGAGGGTATTTGGGAGGACCTCATCTAATGTACATGATGCAATGGAATATTTTAAAACTATTAAGAAAAGAGTATAGTTGTGATGGACGTACTACTTAATTCAATGTAAGCATTTCACATTGTATAGCAAATCAGTACACTGAAACCCATAAATGCATCAATGTACACAGTTATGTACTCCAAGCCTGAATCATTGTACACAGTTATGACTTAATAAAAAATAATTAAAAATAAATAAAATATATAATTTGAATTTCCAAGTTACAAAATACTTTATTTCTACATATTTTATAGCATTTACAAAATTTCTTTTCAACCCTTAAGTAGAAAAAGAGAGATTGGGTTATATATTATATGTATCTGTGTGTGCATATGTGTATCGTATCTGAGGTTGTTCCTGTATTTGGGGAAAAAATGAGTGTTTTTAGCACTTTAAATGTCTAAGGTCTGAAGTTGACAATAATATACCAGTAGAACTGAAAAAAAAAAGTGAATTTATCTGAAAAAGAAAACAACTGATTTTTTTTAATAGGTTAATTGAAATGTAACAGTGTAACAAATTCCACTTCAGATTAATTTGAATTAATACATTGTGAACTTACTTTTAAATAAAATTTTTTTATGTTAATCCATAATAATGTTTATGTATGTGTGCTGGGTATGAGTCTATATACAAACATATAAATATGTGTCCCTTTAAGCAGACATATAATATGTCTATATGGAGATACATTCAGAGAACCAAACGACAGATGTAAGATTTTCCCGTAAAACATCAATACTTTTCTAAAATATTAATACTTTTCTAAGTATTAAGCACAAGCATGCATATGGGGGAATGTATTAATTTGATTGCTCATAATTTCATAAGCACCAAATAATTTTAGGGCCTGGCATATTGCATGAGCTGTCTCTCTCTCAATAAATATTCCTTGAAGAAAACCAGAATAATTTATTATTAGGATTTTGTGTTACAAACCTGCCTTAAAAATAATTCAATACACCTCTCTCCTTTTCCATCAAAGTGATTTGTTTATACAGTTGGAATTTAATATTCTCATAGAAATGTTAGTATGCAATGATTATTTAATTTGAATTACTATTTGTAAAAGTCTTTGCAGAATATAATACATTAGAGTAAAGAATACTTTTAGATATATTTTATTTCATATAATATCATAAAGGTCTTTTTTTACTTATTTTTCATTCTTATTATATTTATATCTCTTCTTCCTTTTTTACATAAATTCTTACAAGAAACATCTTTAAACTTTTCTCATTTCTAGGCTTCGCTCAAAGTTTGCTTTGTCATACAAAAATCAATCTAGGTATTTCTGGGAATTCTTATAACCACCACATCAAATGTCTTTATTTATCCATCTTGTACATTGTATGATATAGTTGACATGATTATTAGAAATTGACAATTAATAGACATAAGAATATTTATTCTGGAACAAGAGAAAGAAACATTATTATAACTGTTAAGTCAAAGCTAGTAACTCAATCAAATATCAAAAATTAATAAAAAATCTTAAGAAAAACAATCCAATTTAACAAGTTTTACACGTAAAGAGAAATAATACTGACCATGTCCTTGTTATAACTTAATCACACATGATAATGTAAAGTCCTATGAATTTCAAGTTAAATTGTTAAGTTTAACACATATTAATTAGTGTAGCCAAAGTGACACAAAACACACATAAGAAGCAGGAAACAGACAGACTTAAATACGACAAATTCTCTCTGAACATATCTTATGAAGAAATTAAATTTAAAGCATGTTTTTCTCTAATGCCTTCAAAATTAGCTTTTTTTCCTTCATCAGCTACTACCTACATAATGACTGTTAAGGAATGCTTTTTATATTTTTCAATTAAAACATAATTATTTCTTTTGCCATTATGGATACCTCAATTCTTTCAAGATTGCTTTCCTTGAAACCAAAGTGTTTGTCCATGGATACCAGCAATTACTTATGGAGCCAAATATTAACTGTTATCATCCTGGCCGACTGTATAATATTTACTCTAGCATATAACTTTAGGCTGATGTATATGTCCACCATTTATTCAAAATTTCTATGTAAAGAGTAGTTTATAATGACTCCATAGATAATGCCAATTTTAGAACAAATTTAACATGGCATTTTGAAGTAGTTGCAGAGGAAGAGCGAGTCATTTTCATTAACCTAGGATCTTAAAAAGCAAAAAGTAGCTCTGCTTCCTATCTTATTTCTAAATTGTGTTCCATGTTCACCTTTTACATTTGTTCAATGCTATAGAGTCCCATATATTTTTCTTTTTTTCTGGTATATTTTTGAAATAGTCCTAAGTGAAGTTAAAACAATAAAACGTACAACCTTATCTCAGATTCTATTCCAGGAACCCTAACTGCTAGTATTTTAGGTGATGGTGACTTCTTAGAATTAGATAAAATTGAATCTCAATTACGGTACCCTTTTAAGAAACTTCTGTAAAGCTCCATTTAACGTGTTTTCCAGGCCATAACAAAGAAGCATACTGTACCTCTGATGCTGCTGGTTGTTGCAGATGTGGTTGGGCTGGTGGTTATGGCTACAGTGGTTGTGACTGTTGCAGTGGTAAGGGAGGGGATGATAGTAGTGGAAAGCAAAGTGTTGGGAACATCTGGTGAGTGGAAAAAAACAAAATACAAAACAAAAATCATATCATGCAAACAAAAGAGAAACACAAATGATTCAAATCATAAATACACATATCTTATTTAGTTTTCACTTCAACAGGCGTTCACAGAATATCTGGTACAAGAATGACTGTACCACACGGTTCCTGTCATTTCTTTCACTTCTTTTTCATGCTCCATTGCAAAGCAAAAACTTGGAGCGATGTTTGAGAATAAGCAGGTTGGCTACAGTATTTACAGTGAAACTTAAAATGACAAGAATTCATTTGTTCACTGAGTCATTTAAAAAGTTTGACATGCAGTGGCAAAATACGTATAGATAAACAAAAAATAGCATGCTTTGTCAAAGAAGTAAACAAAGAAATGACACAAATAAACACAAATACCACCACATAAGATTAACAAAATGTTAACGATGAACGAGCATATGCATGTTAAATGCTTTTTGACTTCCTTCTTTTAGGAAAACTTAATGATAGGAAATAGGATGAGAGCAATCTTTAGAAACAAACAAACAAAAGAAGCCAATTGTTATTATTAAGGTTATTGTTATTTTGCTTCTCCTGTTCTCACAATGATGTTAATGTACAATTTAGAGTCTTGCGATTCTTACCCTGATTAGCTGGTAACGCCTTCTAATAATTTTGCAGTACCTAGGAGTCTTTAACAAGTATTGAGTCAACTAGCATGGAACCCAATATTCTGAAAGGTTTATGATTCGTCTTAATATGTCATTCTTAGGAGAGGTTACTGAACAAACACTTGAGCAGTAACATTTAATCCTCAGTCCATAGTCAAGTTGACAAAAGTTAACAGTAGATTCAAATATAGAAAAAATATGAACAGAAAGAATAGCTTAGTGTTCCATGCCTTTTTTCCCCTGGTGATAACTAGCAGAAAATATAGAAAGTAGCATAGAGAATAATGAAACAACATAGCCAGCGTGGAGCTATGAGAATCTCGGTGAGATCCTCAGAGAGTCAAATCTTGTCTAACGTGGATAGGCATATAATTTACACAGCACGGAAATTAGACACAGCTCCCAAATTACCTGTAATTACTGTGCTGGGGTTTGATTTCACTTGTTTGTCACACGGTCCCTATATATTCAGAGTGTTTGACAGATTATTTTGCTATTAAAAGGCTTCCTGACATTCTCTCAGTTGAAGTCTTTGAGTCACACCAACATTTCCTAGTTCTTTACCTCTGATAAATAGCCCTACTCAATCTGTAGTCTCTACCTGCTGTATTCTCTACACTCGAGACACCAGAAAACAGCATGAGACAACTCTCTAGCTTGAGTATTGATGTTTACACCTGTTTTCAACAGAGAAAATCCTTCCTGGCTAGTCAAATTAAGAAAACAGCCTTCTGAAATCTCAGGGGTGCCACATTAATCACTGGGGAAAATAGGTTAAACCTGGAGTGTAATTTACCATAATCATAAAATAAAACTGACTTTAAAATTATTACAAATGAATAAATATTATATTCATATACAAATATACTTCTTGGTTACTAATTTTTATAATACCTTTTCATTTCTTGGTAACCTTTGTTGAATAGTTTAGGCAAAGTGTAGGTAAATGAAAACATTTTCTAAACAAGAAAAGCATGTTTAATTTTAACTTCTAGGCATCTCTAAAATAGAAAAGAATACATTCCTTATCGGTTAGCAAAATTATTAGCTCATTAAGGTCACACAATTTATGATTTAATACATGCAAAGGCCAATGTTTTTCATGGCTATCAAATATAAAAAAAAAATAACATGCTAATCACTTAAAACACCATGTAAAAAACCTGATGTTTGAAAATATATAATAGATGATGACATGTTAGGTTGTTTTCCTTCACACCGTGGGATAGAATAAGATTTCTTTAGGTCTTACTCTAGTAAGAAAAGTAGTCTTTTAAACATGGCGCCATCTTTTGATTCTTAAGAGGAAGAATATAATTCACAGGATGTTGCTTGGTTTTGTTTTAGGTTAGCAAAAAAATTAAAAGAAATTATGTGGATTTTTTTTTTTCTGTTCCATATCACCAAGGATAGGTAATTTTTTTAAAAACCTGAATTGTTTTGGAGGGAGTATATATACTTTCAGATACTATGAGCATTCTATGTCAACCAGACAATAGCTTTATTTCCTACAAGTATAAAACACAGTAAACATAATTTTTCCTGGGTTAATACCCAAAGAACTAAAAAACAGGGTATTTATAACATCCTCTCTTAACCTCCTCTGTTGACTTCATATTTAGCTAAAAATAAATTAGTTGTAAGTAATTTGGTGGAAAGTATCTTGGCCAATATGACAATTGGATCAAAAAACAACCCGTCAAAAGAAATATTTCCCACTTTGTTACATATTTTTAAATACTACAACCTTTATTTCATCCTATGTGTTTTGAAATATATGAAACATTTTAATTTTTCTAATAATTTTAAGGGTTTCTTCTTTCTATTCCTTCATGACAATGCTATTATTTCAGCTCTGTTGTGAAATAACAAATACTAGTTCAAAATTAATTTAATAGTTCTGTCCATAAAAAGGGGATAATATGCAGTTATACTAATATTTATAAGTGCTTTGCTGAAAATTAAATGTCAGCTTCATAATTTCTTGACATGTGCCTTATATGCTAACATCCAATGGTTAATCAAAAGATAATATGTAAACATCCTGTGGTTAATCAGAGGATATCTGAACATGGACACTAAAACATCTCTGCATAAAACACGGTCAAATTTATGGTATGTGATGCATTATATTTGTATACTGAATTTGGAAATGATGATCATTTAATACATAGTTCAATCAACTTGCATGATATTCCATCTCCAATTTTAATACTACAAAAGATAAGTTCAATTTTTTATTATGTTTCTTGGAGAGTATATTAATTTAAATAACTACTATTGCATTTAGCTGGTATTGAAAAAGTGATTGTGCACCATAAGCTCAGAACTTGGAATTTACAAAAGACATTGATTGTATTATACATTTTGAGACTGTAAAGTATAAAGAATAATTAAATCAGCAATTGGTAAAATACCTCGTGGGTAACACAAAAAATCTAGTAAAGTAAACTAAGTGAAAGTAGCTAAATTTTGTCTAGATCTGATCAGAGAAATTAATTACACAAAATATTCAGGTACAATGTAAATCCAGAGAAGATAAATTTCAATGAAGGTCTTCAGAATCAGAATTGAAAACATATTCTCATTAATAAGAAATGTGTTTGAAAGCTATTTAATCTAATAATGTTTTTTAAGCTGTTAAAAGTTTTGATAACGATATACAGAAATGTATAACACCAATTTTTATGAAATCATGAAATCATAATTTTGTCTTTTAAATTTCTTTTGTTAGCACTCTAAATCTCACATATACTAAATACTACACATTACTATATACTAACATGGATAATACTTGCTACAAAAACTTGATCATTTTAGATAAGATACTAAATGAATTCATAGAGTTCCAGGATTTATCATTTAAATTTTAGCCAAGTTTTACATATGTTTATGTATATATATATATATATATATATACACACATACAAACACACACGTCATTTTTAAGTTTTATATAATGAATCCTAGAACCCTATGAATATATATTAGAGATATACACACGTATGCATACATGTATATGTGCACATGTATCATAGTAAATGCAGATATTTTCTTTAAGGGAAAAAGTGAGCATTTTAATTGATATGAAAACTAGGACATAAAATTTCTGCTTATACTTATACTTTTTCCTATATATAAGATGCGAATTATAACAAATTATACTTTCATTTCACTTATAACATGTGATCACTGCTATCATGTAAAAGAAAAATTCTGGAGTATTTCAATAATGTCAGGCATAACCCATCAATCTATCAATTGAACAATTTTATACAAGGTCTAAGTTGGCTGTAAAAGTTGTTTATTAGTGAAAATTGTGTTATAAATAAATGCAATGCTAATAATCTGTGGTACTGCTCTAAGAACCTAGTCAGAAGTACAATTTCAACTCAAACAACAAAATTGTGGGGTGTTGAATCAAAAAACTAAAACCTGTGTACAAGAACCAGGGCCAAAGTTTATGATAAATTCTTCAGTCCGACGTCTCCTACTGCTCATCCCATATCGAGAACGGCACTCACTATCATTTTGAGGCAGGTACGAGGTTAGTATTTCCTGTAACAACAATGGCTAGAATTCCTCAGAGAATACATGACTATCCCTTTCTTTATTTTTCATAATGTCGGGTGGACATAGAGAAAGAAGCTTAAGCCTAGATTACAAGAAGACATCTGCCCCAGACACAGGGCTTTCCCCCAAGAAAGAGCTAGAGGTAGCGCTGTCTGTTCTCTGTGCTGCCACCTTCTCAGAACCACATCCTATTTCACAACATCAGTTATTATCTCTTTCACATCCATCCCTCAAGTCCCGGTTTCATCATGAACTCAGCTGTAACGCACACCCCAGTTCTGCAAAGCATTAATATCTTTCTTTTCTGCGCTATCAGGCATGGTGCCACTGCCCCTATACATACTTGTTATTGATTATTATTAATATCACCATTATATTTGTGTGTGTGTCTCTCTCAATAAATCATGGGCTCAGCCCTAATCAACATGTGATTTAAAATACCATTTTGTCTTTGATAAATTCACTCTGACCCAACCCTTTGTAAGCTCTCCATCTCAGAATAGCTGTCCTTCACCTGTAAAATGCTACGCTCAAGTCTCAACAGGATTCCCACCTGCTCTGTAAAGATGTCCTTGACCAACAAAGTTCCAACTGATTTCCCTTTGCTCTAAATGTTCACCATGCTTTTGACTTTATCTACTTTTCCCTTTACATTGTCCCGCCCGTCTGCCCAGGTCCAGTCACACTTCTATTCACAACACACAGTTCTGGGCAGACCCAGAGTTACATGTCTCCCACGAGCTCCAGATCGCTCTCCCTTAGTGACAACACAAGTCAAAATATGTGTGTGATGTCAGGGCAACATTTTAAACTTTTCTGTAATTTAAATAATCAATTAACAAACTATTCTAACTCATTAGAGATAAAGTACAATGCACACAAAGTATGCCTCACCTCTCTTCATGAAATTTGTGGCTGAAAGTTAAAAGGATGTAACACTTATTTGGCACTTAGCACGCACTTCTTTGCATTTTGTTTTTGTTTAATGAACCAACAAGTTGATAAAATAACAACAAAAGGAATGGACTCTTTGTTATCCTTCTGTGCGTCCTCAGGGTACCTAGCTCTAAACTTTCAAGTTGGCAGTTGCTTGGTAAATAACGCTACTACCGATGATAATAACAACATTGTCAGCAGCTAAAGAATATCATTTTAATAACGTGAATCAGTACCTGAGCATTATACACGGTTACTCCCTGCAAAAAGTGCTTCCCTGCACTCTTTATCATATGTGAGGTGATATGTAATAATTACTGCTGAGTCTTCAAGTCTAAAATACCCATGAAAAATTGAAAAAGCAGCACATTGAAGAATCTTATATTCTGAATGCAGATTTCCAATGTTTTTAAACGTATTAGAGCTTTAAATCATATCATCCAATTAAGAATAATATAAAATTGTCCTTTGCTTCATATTCTAATGAAGGTTTTCAAAAAAAAAAAAAAAAAACCCTGCAGCCACAGTTTGTTATTGGAGCTTATTGGAGCACAACAAATCCTGCATAACCTTGTCAAAACGAAATCAGTTTCAACAAGCACTGTATACAATAAACTGAAGAGTGGTACAGCACCTTTTTTCCAATAACGAGCTTTTCAGGTTAAAGGTATGTTCTGTTTTCCACAAATGCAGTGTACGATAATTTCTAACTTGTCAACCTGTTTTGTTTTGTGGCAGTTTCTCTTTTTAAAAATGGCATTCAGAATGGATTTTTAAAGCAAAATTAAGTCTAAAGAGGTCCAGATGCCCAAGCTGCTTGCTGCTTGTTTCTCTCCAAGGGCTGGTGTTCAATAGGGAGAAAAATCGCTACCATTTATTTGGAATCCATCTGGTACCTCCTTTGGGCTTTGTATCACTAACCAACCCCCAGTGTGGTCCTATAGCAATCAGAGCCAGGTACACTGTGCATCCATATTACTGATCATCATTAACAAAAAAAATTAAAGAGTGAATCCAAACCAAGAGTTATTAATATGAGTGGAGGTGCAGCAGGTTTAGAACTAAATGTATATTAGAATTACTAAGGTAAGAAATGGGTTTTTTGGTAGAAGGTATTTGCATTCCCTTGCTTTAAAAAAATAGGGCGTCCTTCACATTCTTACTGCTAATTGCACCGCCATTAGAAACAACAGTAAGAGTCAGTTTATTATATTTGTTTTTGCCTGTGTGGAGATGGACATTTATCTGCTCCCATTATGTTCAGCTACATAAGCAGCCTTTTGGATTATGGCATAAAAGTGGATAACAGCACCAAGGCTTGTACTTAAGTGACAACCCTCAGATTGACAGGGCCTCAACTCTCCAGTGCTATCCTCTTCCGCATGAGTCATATCGTAACCTCGTCTGCTTCATGAAAGGGAACCCTTTTAAAAATTGTATTTGAATGAATCCCTTTCATCCCTCTGATAGCTTCCACTGGTTTCTCCTACTACATGGAATACTTAGACAATAAAAAAAGCTGTTCTTAAAAAACGAAAAGTACTGCAATTTTAAACTGTAGGTGGTCTCTCTGTGTAATTACGAGAGAGATTATGAATAAAATCAATGTGTTATTTGAAAAAAAAAGTATGCATTTTTCTTTTATAATACTTTTTTACATTCCAAAAGTAAAGTGGAATTTAAAGTAGGGGAAAATGCCTCTGAAGTGGCCCTACATCATTTAGCTCCACCTCTTTCAATAGAGTGAACTCTTTTCTAACAAGTAACTTTACCTAAGAATAAATCAGATGACTTAGTCACATGTTTCAAGTTCTGTGAGGATCTAAGTGTCATATGGGAGAATATTACTGGCATTCATTAAAAGAAAAATGAAGTCAAATATGAGTGTACACAAGAAGTGAGAGAGACCGGAAAAATACCGAGTGAGAAATACAAATATTTGGATTTTTTCATGTAGGCTCTGTGATAAAGTATCTGAAAGACATTTTGCATATCATTTAACCTCTGTGTATCTCTGTTTCCTCATCTAAAAACTGAACAGTTACAAATTCATCTTTGATAGGAATCTTTTTGGACCAGGTTCTTAACCAGTGATAGATCATACTTGATCTTCTAAAAGCAAAATACCTTCACTCAAAACAAAATATAAAAATTTTCACATATGACTTCAGGAGGTGTAGGGAAACCCTAAAGATATTGGTTCCGATTCAAAATTCAAGGAAGTAATTTATATGTTGCCTCCTTTTCTAAATCATGTAACTCTATCATCTTCAGAATAATCATTAAACTAAAATTAGAAATTATTACACAGAGCTAATTATAGTAAATTCTATTTTTACATGCACGTTTGTTGGCTGCCAATTCTTAAAACATAATAAGTTGCCTCCACATACAATATTTAACATTGCAATATAGAAGCTTAGTTAAATGTAAATTTAAAAGAATGTGAGAATGCCTCAAAGATTATTATCATAAACTTCCTAAACTGTAATTTAAGAAAATTACCAATGGCTATTTGCAGATAATGCTTGTGCATGAAAAATAAAAATATTTACCTTGACATATCCTTAGAAGATAATCCCTAAAAAAGCTAAGAATAAAGTTAAAAAGAATTATTAATGTGCACCTGTTGAGCTCTGCTTTTTTTTTATATCCCCTCCTGTCACCTTTATACCTAAGGTTCAGAGCTCTCAGGAGAGCCATGTCTTTCTTAATGGTAAAAAAGGTTAATTTTGGTTAGCAATCATCATGATTTTGCATAAAAATGAACCTGTGTGAAGCCAGTTGTACAGTTCTCTAATTTCAAAGATGTTTACCAGATATAGTAATTATCCGATGCACACTTGCTCATGTTGTGCAGTTTCATTTGATAAGGCACATTTGGTATGGATGGGTGGGCAAATACATTTTACTCTTTCTTTTCTAATATGGAATTAACGCCAAAGGTCTTTACTTTGCTAACCAAGGGCTATCCGGTATTATTATTACCCTGATTTTGCCCAGAAGTGTATGTGTATGTTTATGTACTTGTGTATTTACGTTGATATGGTTGTATGTGTATATGTGTGCATATTACTATATTAAAGTTTCTTCTCTTGAAGATAGACACAGAGATAGAAATTTCATTATCAAAGAAATATTTGTTGATTATTTACTATTTGGAAGGCACTGTTCTGACACCTAGAGGTAAACAAGATGCATACAATCTCTGTTTAGAAGGAAGTCATAATCTACGGAGAGGGTATAGAATATGTAAGCATGTACAGACACATACATAAACAATATGTGTACATATACTTATGGTGCAAAAATGTACCTACATTTTAAGAAAAGGAAACATTGTATTAAAAGTATTATATTCCAGTCATGTTTGACTCCTGCAATTATAAGAGATACAATATACAAGATAACAAAGGTTGATCAAATATATACTAAATATTATAATTTTAATACAGTGTTTTCCTTTCTTAAAATGTGTATGTGTACATATATACACACATACGTATTTGGCACCCTCTGTACTGTGGGAACTCTATTTTAGATGCTACTTCTCCAGGCGACTCCTGTCTTAGCCCTAGTCTGGGAATGCCGCCAAGATAGCTAGTGCAAGTATTGCAAGTAGTGTAGATATTCCTATTTACTGTAAGTCTTTCCTTTCCTCACACACGATAGGCTGTGATGTCTGTGGTAGTGTCTCAGCCACCTACACATTCCTTACAAAGCATGTATCCTTTTCCTCAAGATACATGCCCTGGGTCTGGGGGGTTGCAGTGTAGAGACCTACCTGTGTTGTAGCTGCCTAAGACCACACCTTTAAGTTTCCCTAATGACTCACTCTCCACCAACAAACCAAATTTATCTCCTTCGTGCTTTGGTCTCTTGGCTTCTTTGGCATTTGGAGATCCCTTTCTATATAAGGCCCTCTCATATGTTCCTATGTGCATACACACCTATGTACAATCAAACATACAAATAGGCAGCTAAAATATCAAATAATGATAAATGTCTGATAAAGAATTACAAGGAAGTGATATGTTACTTGAGCATCACTTTAGATAGGAGCGGCCCATAAAAGGCTTCTCTGAGAAGTCTCCTTTAATCTGAGATCTGAATGACAAGAATTCAGTCTTGCAAACATGAGCTTTCCTTGCATTCCCTGAACAAACATTCCAGGCAGAGGCAAAGTTTCTAAAAGGTGAATAAGCTTGACGTCTCAGAAGGTTTGAAAGAGGACCAGGGGTGTGTGGAGAGTGATGAAAGATGCCACAGAGGCAGGTGGCAGTTACGGTATGCAGGGCTTGGTAAGAAAAGATAATGACAGTTTAGCTTTTATGATAAGTGTGATAAAACAACTTTGGATCAATTTAAGTGAGGGAAAGATATGAAGGGATATGCATGTAAAATATTTATATATTGCAGCTGCGTGGGAAACAGATTGATGGAGTGGCAGCGTGGAAGCCTGGAAGCCGTGAGCCCATTAAACAATGTTTCTATGATCCAGGTTAGAAAGGATGATTGAAAGAAGGGCACATACTGGGAGCATGTTTTGAAGCTGTGTCAACAGAACCTGGTGATGAACTGGGAAGAAGGGCAGAGAGGAATTAAAGATAATTCCTGGATTCTGGAACAAAATACATATGTTGTTATGATGCTTGTGAAAACTACATTGTAAGAAGCTACAAAGCAGGTTTTACAAAATATCTATACCTTCTATTTAGAGATACCATTGTTTCTGCAAATTAATGCCAATTTTTTCTCCCATGGGCCATCACATACATGTTTTACTCGAAATCTCTTACAAATGTGCCAATTAATGCACATATACTTGGGTAAAAGAGCTCTGCACATTTTTGTAAAGCTCCAGACTGCATAGGCGTATTTCCACATAAAGTCTACTGACTCGGGAGTCACAGATTTATCCTTTTTACCTATTTAGATACTGTAACTGAGAGAAAATATTGTATATAAAAGGGCAGAAAAAGATTTTTTTAATGATTAAATTGTTTAGTGATAGGCTCTTTCCTGCTTTCAGCCAGGAATGAGGGTTTTTCCCCAGTGTACCTCGGAGTCAGTGGTGCATCTAGGCACATAGAAACAAGGGCTTAAGAAAGATATTTTGCAGCCGAATTTCTTACTCTGAAAACTCTAACTTGAATTTATCCACTTCATGCTCATCTTAAAACAAAGGAATGTAATTAAGCCTTAACTGTGTGCTGCACATGCCCACACACATACACCTTTTCCAAGGGTCTATAATGAACACGGAGCTGCTGTCTCCACTATGTTACGCCTTTCCACGTCTCCGCAGAGTTCAACCGTATTCATCCAGTCGGAGGGACACCGTTCCTGCCAGCATCAGAGCTCTCCCTGGTTATTCATGTCCGGAAAGGAAATGTTTCATCTCACCGATTAAAGAAGGTACTGTTTTAAGAATCATCCAACTAGTTACTGCCTGGAAACTCTCAATCAGAGATGAGAACAGCAACCACAGGGCCCTTCCATTAACGCACTGTTTGTAGCTCCATATGGGGATCTTTTCTATTCCTTTCCTTCCTACACTGTGTATTTTCCATCTATGCTTCTAAGAAAACTGCTCCAAAGGAAAAATGCTCATTATGAGCACACAGAATTAATTTACCAACTGGTAGGTCTGCTTCCATGTGAGGGAACAGATTTTAGCTGAATCCCTTTTTAATGTTTGCTAGGCTGTACATCTGTCTATAATCCAGGCTTCCTTTCCCACCTCCTCACCCACTCACAGGAGCTCAGAAATACGTGCTCTCAGTTCCATCATGACCTGTAATGACCTGTAAATATCCCCTTGCTTAACAGAACAGAACAGAACAACAGAACATCTAAGCAAAGAAAAAAAATCATAGCCTGTCTATGCTTTTAAATGTTTTATTGCTGGATGATTTAAAAACAAATGCATGTCACTGGGAGCTGCCGACCTTTTCAGCTAGCTATACATTTACTATGAAGCACCAAAGCAGAGTTTACATTTTTATTGTGATGGAAGTCTTCATTAGCTTTCAAATCATGACATAAACACATAAAAGGTATATTCCTGTAATCCTGGGATGTATGCATTACAACCATATTTGCTTAGTTCTACAGTAAGGGAAGTTTAAAAACAAATTGAGGGTATGACTTTATGACATTCCTAATCTGTTTCATAATTATTTTTGCATTCGCCTATATCTGCATAATTTTGCCAAATTTAGGGTCAAATACTAACAACCTTAGAGCAACTCAATTTATGTTTTGCATATTTGTTAAATATTTGAAGGAGATGATGTATGGGTTGAACTGTTAAAGTGAGAGAATACCCTCCACGACTCATTTTCCTGTGTCCTGGTTAGCAAGTCCCCTGAAATGGAGAATCAGCACCCAGCATGGAGAGTGAACCTGCATTTACCCACAGTTCCTGAAAGAGCTATCTGTGCAAGTGATCAGCAAAGCTTGGAAGCTTGGCTTGATGCAACAGTAATATCTGTGTATACAACTTTCTGTCTTTGAGGATTTTTGACATTTACTGTCAACAATAAAAGCTGAGTGAAATGAAAATAGCAGTCTTATTGATTCTTAAAAGCTGGAAAGGCACACTTAATAGCTTAATACCTTTCAGGAGACCAAAACACATAGACATTTCAAACAGTAATATTCTCCTGCTATTAAATTTTTTTAAAGACCCCAAACACCCTTTTTATAATGAATCCCACTAACAACAAAAAGTTAGGGGTCCTAGTCTATAATGTGTTACTTCTGAAGTAACTTACCCTGAAAAAAAAGCAATCTTACATTTTTCATCAGTATTTATTTCAATAGCTATAGCAACGAATAAACAAATCATAACTTTAGAGAGAAATTTTAAAGATACCAACTCAGCAAATGTAATAAGCTGTTCGGCAGTACAGAAATATAAGCAAATTTTAATTCTCTTCTACTATTTACTAGCACAACACTAATCATGGAGAATTTTACTTGTCTCATATGGTTGTAAATATAAAATATCCTAGAAAAGCAAACAAAATGTACACAAGAAAGGGAAATCTATGGAAAGGTGTATAGTGTCCAGATTTATTCAAAATAAGAATAGCAAGAGTTAAAATGAAAAAGTGACAAATTATTGTGAAATCTTATTCAAATAAGAAGAAAAATAATGAAGTAATAGAGTATGTTAAAGCAGCCGTATAAGAATTTTAACACTTACACAAGGGTTCCTATAGTAATAGAAAAAGTAAATTTGAGGATGGAGGGGGAATATTATGAAAAAAGTTTGAAATAGTGTATCTTAACTCTCATATCACTGGGGGAAAACCTGGGCTTTCCACTGAAGCACTCACTTGACTTCTTGTCACCCCTGTGCGCAATCTGGATGTGCCATCAATAAAGGGTGAGATCACACTTGTAGTGCATATGTGAAGGGTCAGGAGAAAACTTCTAAATACAGATCAAAATTGTTTTCACATAGTAAATGAAAAAATATTATGAATGTTATATTAATCAGGTTGATAAAAATATCTCTGATTGTATGTGAAGCCCCCACACTGTACTCCATGACTGAATTATTGTACACAGCTATGACTCAATAAAAAATAATTAAAAAAAAATAAATAAAATAAAATAAAATGAAAAATGAACTACTCATTTTTTTCAACTTGTAATGCCTTTATTTCTTCCAAATCCTGGGGAAGATTCTTGAGGCTAGAGGTGATACTCAAGTGTTCTAGCGCATCTGTTCATTCTATGTTGTATTTTGAGAAGTGATTGTTAATTTCTCTTAAAGACATTGGGGGAATTGAGAATGAAGTTTGGGATTGGGGGTGGGGAGGAGATGTGATAATTTGTCTTTGGCCTCTCCATAGACATTCTTCCTCAAAATTTTTCAGATCCTGCACATTTTTGACACTTTCAAAAAGGCATTAATCAGTAGGCATTAATCAGTAGGCAAATAAATATAACAACTTGAATTGCCTACAACCACAAAACACAATTAGCCTATGGTCATTAGTAATAGCCTTCTAGCCATTCTTTTCATGATAAATGGGTATTTCCAATGCTCTCTATAGTGGATAGATGCAGATGAGTAGTTTTTACTTGGGGGGGAAATATCTCACCTAAATCCTGTGAACTTGATGTTGCATTAAAGAAACAAGATTATATAACCTTTGTCCTGTTTTATATATTATTAATTTGCTATATTGCAGAATTTTTAAGACTTTCTCAAACTCTTAGCAAGAATGTAGAATAGACATAACCTAATTTATGTTCTGAGTACATTCAGGAATTTTTATAGGCAACAAATTGCATATAAGCAATGGTAAGTTTCTTTTTTTTTTTGGTAGAGACAGAGTCTCACTCTGTTGCCCTCGGTAGAGTGCTGTGGAGTCATAGCTCACAGCAACCTCCAGCTCTTAGATTTAGGCGATTCTCTTGCCTCAGCCTCCCAAGTAGCTAGGACTACAGGTGCCCGCCACAGCGCCCGGCTAATTTTTGATGCAGGTCGGCTGGGGCTGGGTTTGAACCCGCCACCCTCAGTGTATGGGGCCGGCGCCCTACTCGCTAAGCCACAGGTGCCGCCCTAAGCAGGGGTAAGTTTCTTAGCAGAGCATTGGAGTTGGACTGTCTTTGGTATAATAAGGGTACTAGTTATAAAATAATAATAATAACAGTCTGATTTATTGTACATCTATGTAACTTATACTTTGCTACTTCCACCATCCTAGTATGTATGTCAATTATTTACAAATAATCCAGGAGTGGTGTGTTCTATGTTGAAAGCTTCTAGGCCAGGGTCAGTGGCACACATCTATAATGCGTCACTTATGGCTAGGTGTTCGAGATCACTCTGAGAAACCTGGTGAGAGCTCATATCTACAAAATCATTAGAAACTTAGGCATTATGCTGGTGCATGCCTGTAGTCCCAGCTACTTGAGAAGCTAAAAAGGGTGGGTCACTTGAGCCTAGAAGTTTGAGGTTAGAGTGAGCTATGATTTGTTTACTGCACTCCAGGCTGGGTGAAGACTGAGAGAGTTAGAACCTATCTTTAAAAAAAATATTGCAGACACGTGGACTACACTTTTGTAGAACATAAACATCCCACATCATTGCATGACCATTTCCCTATAGCTCTTCTATTTTGTGTAATAGGTGCTTGTGTGCTTATGCTCCCTATTAAGCTATAATCTTCTTGAGTGCTATTCGTCTTTGCTCCTAGAGTACCTTTGAACCCAGCTGATAAGTACTAAACATCTGTTTGGTGAATGAATACTTTTTTTCTGTTGATCTGAGTTCTCTAAATGGTAAGAACAGCAATGGATTAAAATATTTCAAAGCCGTTATGGAAATAGACGGTAACTGGCCATTCTAAAGAAATAAATAGCATGCTAATGATAACAACAGCATCATTCCAACATTTTTATAAAGAAGCCAAAAGTAAAAAAAAACTATTGTGCTTCTCACAGGAATTAATTAGTATAACTATATTTACTAATTTAACATATTAATTTTTAACAGATTAATTCTTCCAGAGTTGTTAATGAATAGTGCTTCTTTCTTTCCTAATGGAACCTCTACAGTGCAAATGTTTCAGAAGTAAATGTTTTATCCTGCAGGTGTTTGTGTGCTGATTTTTATTAGGCCTCTTCTTGGGGGTAAATTTTAGGTGGGCAGTTTGAAATTACCATTTATAGTCCTAATGCTGAAATTCTCAAAGGTGTAATTAGGAAGGGAAGGACTGCCAGTGTCCATAATACAAAATGTCAGTGCTTTTAATAATTAAATGTGATAACATTTAAATCATTTCCACTGACTCTAAAACAATAAAATCTAACTGTTAGGATAGCATCTAGATAGTAGATGATTTCACAGGAAAGTGCTTAGACCTCCATCAAGTTAAGAATCAATAGAATCCAGGCAAGTGAGGTAGAGTCAAAGGCCCAGGCCTCAACTCGCGAGAAGCCCTTCTGTGCTAGAGCTACATTAAATTATCACAGCTAATGTAAAATCAACCTTGGTGTAAAAGATAAAAGGATAAAGTTCTCACAAATGATCACTTATCACTCCATTCTGAAATGCACGCTGCATTCATTATAGATCGAATGCCACTCAAATTTTATCATTTAGTCGGGTTTTGAAACAGCCGAAGCATTAACAGGAGAGAGTGGCTTTTTATATTTATACAACCAGCGACTAATGAAACATTACACCTAGAGTGCAAAGGGGGGAAAAAAACTTTATTTTGTAATGAACCCAATTGGAGCCCTTTTGAAAAACAGTGTAGTGTGGTTTCACTGTTTCATCGAGCCTCTCATTACTCGTGTCAATAATCCTAGGTAAACCACTGTTGAACTTCACAGCATTTATTGAGCAGCATGAATAGCATTAATCTATGGGGTGCTTTTGATGAATTGGAGTTCAAAAAGAAAAACCAAAAATGACTTCTTACAAAGTGCTTCAAGAAGTATTTATTAGAAATATATCAACTGCCAACTACCTAAAGGTAGCTTGGCTATTTAGTAAATCACGCTGTTGGCTAGCTTGCAAACACTGGCAAAACATGAATTTTCTCCACTTGAATTACTTAAAAAAAAAAAAAAAGATATACTTTCTTCTCAGTATATCTTTTCTCTTTTACTTCCCTCTTAATTCTCTATAGTTTTATGTCCTATTGCTTGTGACACAGTGTTACATGCTACGTACCATGTCCTCAGGTTCTCAGAAAAATGTTAGGGAGGTAATAGAAGAATTTAGGAAATTAAGGATAGATGAGGCAGATTGTACTTTACTTACATAACTGTCTGACCTAAACTGACAGGCACTATTAACTGAAATCTACACAGACCCTTCTCTAAAGATCTAACTTTTCATCTTGACATACCCAGTGGTGTTATAAACCCTGTGGTAGTAAGGCTGCCAGGGTTTGCCTACAGGGGCTTATCACATTTAATTCCAATTTGGCAGTCTAATTTGATTAGGCTAATCTTTCCCAAAGTTGAGTTTTGCACAGCCCATGAGGTAATAGAAATTAAACTCTTAGCTCTTAAGTTTTCAGGATGTTTATGTGAACAGTCCCATCATCTTGAGCCTTCGTTTGCTGACCACAGCAAAGTGGAATTAAGAATCGACAGGTCTTATACACTAAAGCAATTTGCAATAGGAAAACTGCAAATTGATTTAACATGTTACTTTTTGTTAAAGTTTAGCCTGTCAAGTAACAAAATAAATATCTGGGAAGAATAACCCTAATCAGATTATTTTTTCTAAAATTAAACATCTTTACAAAAAAATGAGACTTAACCTCTCAACAATTATTTTGGAAAGATATAGAAATAATAGATATAGAAATAATCCACATGCTTCTGACAGTATTCTATAGTTGAATTCACAGGGAAAGCAGCAAATCAATGTGCTCATTCATGTTTTTAAGCTCCACAGGATTTATTACAGCATCCTGTTATCTACAGTATTCATTTCCTACACTATATTATTACAGAGAATACAATGCTAGTCTCAGAAAAGTTTTTCTTTGTGAAATACATGAGGAAATTGCTACATTTTCTAATGTGTCTTGTCCTTAGAGATTCACAATGCACCCTGGCATATAAACTCTGAGAAGTAGTGCAATAAAGAAACATGTCTAATTTTATTTACTGCAGTATTTATATCAATTTCATGAAAGGTCATCTCCATCTAACAAGATTTTAAAGCCACCTTACTATTTATGAACCCCCCACTGTGGCTATGGGCAGTTGGGCAAAACAGAGGGCATTCCCCATTGGTTATTATTATTATTATTTCTTTCTGTGACTTTGTTATATTTACATAAATTGTAAGACAAATACAGTAAAAAAAAGTTTGTAGAAATTTTAAATGACAATTAATAAAAAATTAACGCAGCTTACTTTAATATTTTATACCTTTGTAGATCTCAGGGACACACTATTAGTCTTTCTGAAATGTGAACAATTATAACGTAAGGCTTGTAAAGGTAATACAATCAAAATTAGCTAAAGGGAAATATAATTTTAATGATTAATAATTTAAAGTATGTCTTCGTAAAGACAACCTGCAATATAACTTACTGGTCAAGACTAAAATTTAATAAAGACATTTATAATAGAGAAAACCTTATACCATAATAATTTTTATTTTATGTGTATTTAAGGGTATGTTGTAATTTTATCAGTTTCACACATAATTAATTCCAAATATTGGAGGTACTTATCTTTCTGAAAAGTTTTTCTGAAAGAAAAAGAAAATCTTTTGAATTTTATTTTTTATTTTGAAGATGCTGATACATTTAAACAGCTTTTCAGTTTATTCATCATTTTATATATAATGTTTTCAAAACAGTACTCACCATGTACAATGAGAACATACTCTGCACTGCTTTGGCCAATGGTGTTTGTTGCTTCACACCGATATGTACCATTGTCCGTTTTGTTCAGGAAAAGAATGTTTAGCTCCCTACCACTCACAACCATTCGGTCAGGATCTGGTAATTCTCCACCATCCTTCGTCCACAAAACAGGTTCTGGCCTATTGGATTCAAGCATGCATATGGATAAGAAAAATAAGAAATGTTACACATTCGTGAATTAAGGGAATCAAGCAATTTATAAACATTGAACAATTTCTGCAAGTGCTAAGTTCGTTAAGATACCAAACCATATGCACTCACTCAAACGGGTTAGAACGTAATTTAATTCTATTTTAATTAACTAGGCAGTTCTGCATTCAGGAACTAATCAGTTGAGTCACCATAGCAGTCAGCGATGGTGCCCTCAGCAGGTCCTGTGGCCTAGTAACACCTGATATTAGAGGACAACCTTGAGTTATAGGGGCAAGACTTCCACAGAGGTACCTGAAATTATGTCTTTGCACTAAGGGTCACCCCTTGACCCAGCTCTGCCTGAAACTACGTGAAATTTCCCCTTTTTACCTTGTCTGTTTTTCTCATTCTCTCAAAGGGTTTTCCTTAAAGTGCTTCTTTAATAAAACCTTAAAAAGAATACCCATCTCAAAATATGCTTTCATCAAAGAAAAGATAAATGGTATATAAGTTCTTCTCTTAAAATTTCCATGAAAAATGTCTATGTTTGATAATAAGAAATGATAGGAATGGTTATTAATATCTATAACCACATGCTGTTAAAACCACTTATCTTAGGTGCTTTGCCTATATTTTCTACAGTACTCAAAGGAACATTTTGATGAATATTATTATTATTATTTTTTTCTTTGTTGCAGTTTTTGGCCGGGGCCGGGTTTGAATCTGCCACTTCCAGTATATGGGGCCAGCACCCTACTCCTTTGAGCCACAGGTTCCGTCCTGAATATTATTTTTTTAATTTACCACATATACAAATACAGATCAGAGAAGACTCAGAACCTGGTCTGACTCCACAGTCGATGCTTTCCCTCCTGCTTTCTACCATGATGACTACTTTGTTAGACTTCTACATAAAATTTTTCTAATTTAATCATGATTTTATGACACAGAATTATTTTCTGGAAAGCTTTATTAATTTGGTCAATTTAGTAGAATTGAATTTCTGTTCTATCATGAGCACAGCTAGAACTTAGGTTTGGTGAGTGATGTCTCTAGTTCTGGCATTCTTTCTAAGAGAAAGACTATATATTTTTTGGATAAAATTTTATAAAAGACAAAGTTATGAAAATTTAATAACAAAATAATGAAAAAAAATCAAACGAAGAAGATCAGCACTGTTGTAAAGGAATTTCTCACACTTGGAGAGGGTGATACAAGGAAATAATAAGAAATATACATTTCTTTCTGCCTCCTGTTCGTCACATAGAGCTCCTGAAACCATTGTAGGGAGGGGTTCCAGGAGACTTCTTTTTTTATAATATTTGGTCTTTGATCCCATTTCCTTACACAGAACTCCTAGGACCTTTGCACATTTATGTGTTACTATACGTGCTAAGAAATGTGTTGCCAGATGATTTGTCATTGCATGAACATCACACCACATACTTAGACAAATCTAGGTGGCACAGCCTACCACTAGGTGTGTGGGCCATCATTGAACAAAATGTTGTTATGTGGGCATGACTGTGATTTTCTGACTGATAAGAGTGTCTGATACAGGCTTTTTTTTCCAAATTTATTTATGTATTTTTTAAATGACATACACTTTGTATTTATTTAGCAGGTAAAACCTGATGTTTTCAGGTACATGTACATTGTAAAATGCTTATTTTTTTTCTGACACAGTTTTTAAGCCCCTCGAAATTTTCAGAGTGATAAAAAAAATTTGTTATAATGAGATGGTTTGTAGGATGTTCTAATGAGAAGCTCTTGGTGGGCATCAAGATGGAAAAGGCATGGAAGATCTGCACCTCTTCTGAAATATTTTATTCTCTCCATCTCATCATCTGGCTCTTCCTCAGTATCCTTTATAATATCTTTTATAATAAATGAATAAACATATGTCAAATGTGTTTCTGTGTTCTGTGAGTCATCAAGGCAAATTAATCAAACCCAAGGAGGAAGCCATGGGAACTCCTGTCTGCGCACAGAATTACAGGTGACAACCTAACTTGTGAGTGGCATCTGATATGGGGCTTAGTCTTGTGGGACTCAGTCCTCAATCTGTAGGACCTGGCACTATTGCCAGTGTCAGAATTGAGCTGAGAACGCTCAGGCTGGTGTTGCATGGAGAACTGATTGTCGGAAGGCAAAGATTCCCACATACATTTTCATGACCCGAGATGAAGTGTTACAGTAATTGTCTGAGCAGAGGGAATAAATGGTTTGAATTTTCTTATGTTTTCAGAGAGAGAAGTCAAACAGAGGGAAATTTTGTCATAACAGTATCCATAAAATTTCTGAAAGGCTGTTATATGACAGCAAGTTAAGAAAGTAGGTAACATAAATAATTGGAAAATATATAAGAATTTGTATCACTCAATTATATAGATAAGTCATTGTCTTAATAAAAGTCAAACCATTAATACTTAACTTGTTGCCTATATATATCCTCTATATCCTGACCTCTGTTTGTATTTACTAATTTTTATTTTAAACAGCCTGGATAATTTTGTATGATGTATATCCTTAACATCCCTTCACGAGGCAAACAAACAACAACAAAAAAAAAGGTAAAGTAAAACTATGGCTTGTAACATAGTAGAAATAGAAGAAGTTTTGTCCTTTCACAGAGTCATAGTGGGCCAATATTAGCATAATGGTTATATTAAAGACCATTTGAATTTTAGAGCATTCATCTCTATAATACTACTCAAGGGAAGGTTTTAGCATATTAAGAAGCAATGTTTCCTTGATGTATAATTTGGAATTTTTAAACACAGAGAGAATTATATGCATGGATCTATACATTTCCATACACTCAAAATTATCCTCCCAAATCAAAACCATCATGATTTTTCTCTACTTGTATTCATAAGCATTGAGTCTTAAAGCACATGACTCTAAATTCAGATATTTAAATTATTGGTAGAAAAATACAAAGATCTACATCAATTATTCAAATTGTCAGTTCATATTTAAAAACATTTTCTCAAAAAAAAAATCTCCCTCGTAGAAAATAATGAAAAACACCTGCACAATTGGTTAACAAGCGGATGTAATGGTGCAAGTCTCTGCTGACACAGAACGGAATTCTTCAAGGATTCTTCATCCTCCTCTGTGTGGTAATCTTCAAGGTGGCAAAAGAGCATCATAAGATGCGATTTTAATGAAACAGAGGTTAGAGTTTACATGCAGATTAAAAATAGCCTGCACATATTCCCAATTAGTATTTAAAATGTTCAAGGTTCTTAATATCAGCATAAAAATATTAAGTGGCTTAGCAAGACTTGATACAATTTGTGTTTCATCTTAATAAAGAGGGCCCCTAGGCTTTCTCTAATTGGAACACAGAAATGATTGAGTTTCTCGCTGCAAATGAATAACAATCTTCCCTGCTGTTCAGGCATCCAAAATGATCATTCTGAAAGTGGTTCCAATCTACTCTTTTTCCAGTATGTACTCCTGAAAAAACAGGACAGTGAAAACAGCATCGGGAGAGATGGTAACACTGTGAAACTCAACAGTGAGAACATGAATATACATATTCTCAATACAGAGTTCCCTGTTTAGTAGCCTAAGTAATTACAAGTTCAAAATCTTTTATTTGCAAAATGTAATTTGATTTTTTTTTCTGACTATCAAATCTATATCGCCATAAAGGGGTTTCTTTTTCCATGCACCTAAGGACTTTTTTGCATCAGTTACTTCCTATAGCAACAGAAAACAAAAAGAAAATAAAAATAAAAAGAGAAACCAGCTGGATTCGGTGGCTCATACATGTAATCCCAGCACTTAGTAGGCCAAGGCAGATGGTTTGCCTGACCTCACAGAGGTCAGCCTGAGATAAGCCTGAGCCATGGCGAGACCTCGTCTCTAAAAATAGCTGGGCATTGTGGTGGGCGCCTGTAGTCCCAGCTATTCTGAAGGCTGAGGCAAGAGGTTTGCTTGAACCCAAGAGTTTGAAGTTGCTGTGAGCTATGATGCCACAGCACTCTACTGAGGGCAACAAAGTGAGACTCTGTCTCAAAAAAAAGAGAGAGAGAGAGAGAAACCAAATATTATTATTCATTTATTTTCATATAATATAAGGCATTGGTGGAATTGTTTTTAATCTTAACAGATTTTTAAAAAATTGTTAAATCAGTCCTTTGTTTTGTATTTACCTAATAAAAGTTGTTTTTCAACTCCTATTTACAGAATATATGATACAAGCCCAATTACTAATTGTCACTGAAACTCTTTTAGTTTATCTTCGGGGAATTTATTCTGTGAAGATCTGTCATAGCAGCAGTCCCTCTAATCTTTTCAGTGTATATGGGATTATTTGCTCCTTAGGTATTGATGAGAGTAGAACCTTTCTTTGCCTTTGGTTTCGTCCTCTCCTTCCAACTTAAACTTGAGAAGAACAAAGAACAGGCAGTTCAGTTATGGAAAGGTCAGAGCCATAACAGAAGTCCCCTAGGAAAAGAACTTTCCTGGTATTCTTGCAAAAGTGAACAAGAGTAAAACACCCTCCAAAATTTGAAACGCTCTCCAGTGTCTCTTTTTCCCCCAAAGGTGGTATCTTCTTTGGATCCTACACTGTCTTTTCCTTTGTAATAACAGTGTTATGGGCTTGGTGCCCATAGCTCAGTGGTTATGGCGCCGGCCATAGGCACCAAGGCTGGTGGGTTCAAACCCAGCCAGGGCCTGCTAAACAAACAAAAAACAACAACAAAACAAAAAATATCCAGTCGTCGTGGTGGGCGCCTTTAGTCCCAGCTACTTGGGAGGTTGAGGCAAGGGAATCATTTGAGCCCAATAGTTTGAGGTTGCTGTGAGCTAAGACACCAAAGGCACTCTACCCAGGGCAACAAATTGAGTTTCTGTCTCCAAAATAAAAAAAAAAAAAAAAAAGAAAGAAAAGAACAGCATTATGCATTATGTTTGGCTCTAACACTAAAATTAACTCTATGAAAATCAAACTTACTTTGCTAGATGAAAGAAAAAAGTTGCTGTAATAACATTCAGGTAAATATCTTATACTTCCTCTAAGTTAAGACAAAGCAGGAATGTGTAGTTAAGGACTCTATGTCTTATGTCCAATAAAACCACATAAAGATCCCTCCTGGTTTTATTTTAGATTAGAAATCCCACAGGTGGGCAGTAGATGTGATCAGAGTTTTAATAAAAGGGAGATTGTTTCAAACCCAATACTTCCCTATTTTCTGTGATATATTCACTGGAAAATGAAACAAGGGAGTATGAGTTGCATGAACACCTTGATTCTTTTCCTGTGTTAAGTGAAGACTTTTAAGTCAAGAAATTATACTGAAGAGTCTGTGCAAAAAAACCTCTGAGTGTTCATGTTATAGTTTTAGAAAAATAGAGGAATAGAAATTAAATGTAAATTGATGGACAAATGGGTTTGAAATTGGGGTTCAGGTAGATAATTCTAAGTTTATTGAGTTCAAGAGAAAAGGATCCTGAGAGAAGTCTTGCCTGGTCATTCCCCCATCCAGTAGACTTAGATTGCAATTTTAAACCAAAACATGCTAAATACTCAAGGAAGAAAAAGAAAACAGAGAGGATAAAGATTAGAAGCTGGGGTTGCTGGGTAGTTCTTTTAAGTGTGTAATATAAAAAGAAAGTAAGCTCAAGGAATAGAGAGGTATTCTTAAAATTGTGAAACTGATTCTAAATAATATTTTTAATGCTTATCAGATGCTAAGGATATAGCTGTTATCCCATTGAAATACAAAATAATTACTCATGGGGATATTTATTGTATTAGTTGTTTCAAATTTTAAAAATATACAGGCTGTTCTTTGTTATTGAGGGCCAAATGAGATGTTTCTGAACACAGGCTCTAAATGGCATTCTGCATACATACAAAGTCATATAAATATTGTTCTAGGCCCTTGAATTGTATGTCAACCTGTTGTTTTATTCTCAAATTTCATTGTTGTGCAACTTAATTTAATTAAATTTGCTTTCCTTTTATTCTTGATATCTATTTCATATTTTTCATGAGCATAATTCTTAAAACATAAATAAATTTTGGTATTAGCCAACTTAATCAGACAATATTCTCTGAGGCCATGCCATAGCAACAATCCCTCTGATCTTGAAATGTCTATGGGATCATTCCCTCAATTAGGCATATTTTAAGACATAATCAATGAAACATTTATATGCATGCTATTCTTTATAGATATATCCACAAGGAAACATAAAACTTCA
This sequence comes from Perodicticus potto, assembly GCA_963574655.1. Classification (NCBI taxonomy): domain Eukaryota; kingdom Metazoa; phylum Chordata; class Mammalia; order Primates; family Lorisidae; genus Perodicticus; species Perodicticus potto. Next base: position 36,706 of record CAUYRH010017646.1, read on the forward strand.
GAAACATTTATACTAGAGTTTCCTTCAGTGAGTCTCGATAGGTTTAATTAACATAAAATGTTCTACATTTACACTTCCGTCTTAAGACAGATAAAAGATCCATAAACTTTTCTTGTTAGGTAAAATGAGTTTACATTTTCCTGACTGGATACTTGATACAATTATGTAAATATAAGACAATTATCTATAAATAAATCTATGCAAATTTTTGAAACAGTGATTATGAAGGGTAAAGGGAAAATAAAATGTCTACTGTGTGATATTATATTTTAGTAATTTATACAAGAAATATGTCATCAGCTGTAATAGTTGGCAGGGCACAGTAGATGGCATAAATGAGTTCTAAACCATCATAAAACTTCACCACTATATCAGGGGCATCATTGCAGGCTTTATGAAACAATGGCTCTTGGTTATTATCTTTAATTGCAGTAGAATTTTGACCAGTAGAAATGGAAAACACCAATTCAATAGGAGTCAGGATAGAATGCTTGCCCTCCTGAGGCCAGTGTCGAATAGATTAAATCTGGTGAATGTCAGGAAAGGAGAATAGGGTTAATAAGTAAAATTTCTACTGGCTAAAAATAACAAATAATTAAGAAAAGGTACAGTTAAAAGCAACTAATATGATAACTGGAGTTGGGAGTAAAAAAGCAAAGCCCAAGATGTAAGCTGTGCATAAAGGAACAGGAGGAAGAAAATGATCCTAAGCAGCTTTGTCCAAGACAAACAGATAGGACATAAACCTGAACATGAACAAGCATTATTTTAGTATTAGGCCAGAATATTGATGGTGTTATTAATATGGAGGAAAAATGAAGGGATTTATGGTAGGGAATATTCTGGTTATAGAGAGAAGCTGAAGGAAAGCAAAGATATACTAAAGTTTATGGCACATGTCTAGGGAAAGATGAACATTTAAAATAAGTAATAGAGAATCATCAATGCTGCCTTAAAAAATCAGACATTCTTTATTTTTATTTATTTATTTATTTATTTTGAGGCAGAGTCTTACTTTGTCACCCTCAATAGAATGCCATGGAATCATATATGTTAGCAACCTCAAATTCTTTGGCTCAAGCGATTTTCTTGCCTCAGCCTCCCAAATAGCTAGACTACAGGCACTCAACACAATGCCTAGGTATTTTTTTTTTTTTTTTTTTTAGAGATGGGGGGTCGCACGCCTTTTTTTTTTTTTTTAGACCGAGTTTCCCTCTATCAACCTTGGTAGAGTGCCATGGCATCACAGCTCACAGCAACTTCCTACTTTTGGGCTCAAGCAATTCTCTTCCTCAGCCTCCCAAGCAACTGGGACTATAGGCACCTGCCACAATGCCTGGCTATTTTTAGAGACAGGCTCTCGCTCTTGCTCAGGAAGGTTTCGAACCTATGAGCTCAGGGCAATCCACCCAACTCGGCCTCCAAAGTGCTAGGATTACACAGGTGAGACACGGCACCTGGGGCAGACATTCTATAAAAATAATTTTCTTGTGTCTTTGAGAAGGATCTTCAAAAGAGAATAAAGTCATAGGAACAAGAAATGATCTCTTTCAAAAATAACTGCCCTTGATGTTTACCTCTTTCACCATCCACTACCTTAACTTCTCAGTTTCCCAAGTCCCTCTTATCCAATAATTTTTTTTTTTTTTTTTTTTTTTTGAGACAGAGCCTCAAGCTGTCACCCTGGATAGAGTGCTGTGCCATCACAGCTCACAGCAACCTCCAATTCCTGGGCTCAAGCGAGTCTCCCGCCTCCACCTCCCAAGTAGCTGGGACTACAGGCGCCCACCACAACACCCGGCCATTTTTTGGTTGCAGCCGTCATTGTCGTTTGGTGGGCCCAGGCTGGATTTGAAC
>CAUYRH010017647.1:0-22525 GCA_963574655.1 Perodicticus potto
CAAATAAGATTGCTACACCTGCTTTTTTCTGTTTTCCAATTGCCTGGAATATAGATGACCATCCCTTCACTTTGAGTCTAAATTTATCTTTTAAGGTACGATGAGATTCTTGTATGCAGCAGATAACTGGCCTGAGTTGTATCCAGTCAGCCAACCTATGCCTCTTTAGAGGACAATTTAAACCATTCACATTAATTGAAAACAATGATAAATCTTTAGAAAGTCCAGTGGACACTTTTGATCCTTTCACTGTGGAAGTTGAAATTTGATAAAAAGTTTCTGGGTGAGTTTATTTTTGTAGTGAGGGATTATGCGTCATTTTGAAGGATAGGTCTGAGAATATCCTGGAGAGTTGGTTTAGTTATAGCAAATTTCCTCAACATGTGGATGTTGTTAAAGTATTTAATTTCTCCATCATAAATGAAACTCAGTTTAGCTGGGTTCAGGACCCTGGGTTGAAAGTTCTTTTGTTTTAGGATATTAAAAGTCAATGACCATTCTCTTCTAATTTGATCAGAGAGATCTGCAGTTATTCTAATATTCTTCCCCTTGTAGGTAATGGATTTCTTACATCTGACTGCTTTCAGAATTTTCTCCTTCATATTAACTTTAGTGAAGTTAATTATGATGTGCCTGGGGGATGTCTTTTTTAGGTTGAGTCATGCTGGGGTTCTGAAACTGTCTGCTATCTGAATTTCAGAATCTCTTGGCATGTCTGGAAAGTTCTCTTTCATAATCTCATAAAGGAGAGACTCTGTGCCTTGTGACACCACTTCTGGGGCACAGATCAAAGCCAGGCGAGGGTCCCAAGCAGACTTCCTTGCCACTGCTGGCAGCAGGCTAAGGGCTAGCAGTGTGCAAATCAGGGTGCACAGGCATCTCAGTGGAGTTCCTGGCCGCTGCTATTGTGGGCCAAGGCCGGCGGGGGGTCCCAGCAGAGTTTAAGCCCCAATGTGGCACTGATCGGAGCTGCACAGGGGTTCCCGCAGGGGTTCCCGTGGCGTCCCTGGTCTGAGGGCTGGCAGGGGCTCAGTGGGGCCCGGAGTCTCTTACCTGGCGGGCCACCTGGTCTGGCAGATAGGGAGGGTGGGCGCTGCTCAAGTCCTCCTCCCTCAGTTTCAGCAGAGGTCAGGCTTCCAGGACTCCCTTCCCAGGTAAGGGGGGAAGGGAGTCCTGGAAGTTCAGAATGGCAGAAAACTTTAATTCAGTTCTTCTGCCTGAAGTTTTGTCTCTGGAAGTCGCAGCTTGCCTCTGAGGTGAACTGCAGCTATCACCTCTCTCTCTCGGCTGGGTTCCCAGTCTTCAGCTCAATTGGGCAGCTTCTGGAGATTATCTTTCCTTTTGGACAGGAGCCTCTGTCCGAAACTGCTTTCGGTCAGCCATGTTGCCCCTCCCCTTCCCTTGAATAGATTTTTCATTCTGTTAGCTCTTTCTTCTTCTCATGGGCAAAAAATGAGACCTTTGTCCTATATGATGCAAAAGGATAAAAAAAATAGCTGGACATGGTGGCCAGTGTTTATAATCCCAGCTCTTCTTGAGCCCTTGAGTCTGAGTTTGCTGTGAACTTTGATGACACCACTATAGTTCATCCTAGTTAATAGAGCAAAGACTTGTCTCTAAAAAAGTAACTAATTAAATTGCATAAAAATTAAAATGTCCTTAGCTTGCTAGCAAGGATAGTCTGCACACTCACAAACCCATGAACTTCTTCATGAAGCAAACCCCAGTACTCAGCAAAGAAGCACACATCCCCCACTCATCCCTTTCTCTCTCCCCTTTCCTCCTTTTAGTATGGATGTCTGTCTAAAGCCAAGTCTTCCATTTGTCCATTAGATTTCAAACTGCCTGCAGTACTTAAAAGCGGTATTACAGAAATTTTCTGCTCTTTCTCCCACTCTGTCTTTTTTCCAACTCCACCAACATTCCAACATTCCCTTGACTCCATCCATCTCTTCAGTTAATTATCTGATGCATGGTTTTTTTCCCCTTTTTTAAAAAAAATCATAAAATGGGGGAATAATATATAAAGATTTATAAGTCATCATACACTTGCATTATACATGTGGTCATTACCTGTTTTATATATAGCTGGATTTATTATTTTGTTAGTTGTAAGAATTATATGATTGTCTTGAGATTGACTTCACACAATGAACTGAGGGCTGCTTTTTTTTTTCTACGTTTGGAAGTTTGTAAATGTTCATAAGGATCTTGTTTTGGAGAATTTTATACCACTTTTAAAACTTTAAAGGCTTAATGTATTCCTTTTAGAATTGTTATATTAGGGTAGTGACTGTCGCTCAGTGAGTAGGGCAGCAGCCCCAAATACGGTAGTGAGTTCGAACCCAGCCTCGGCCAAACTGCAATAAAAAAATAGCCAGGCATTGTGGTCCCACCTACTCAAAAGTCTGAGGGAAGAGAATTGCCTAAGTCCAAGAGCTGGAGGTTGCTATGAGTTGTAATGCTACAGCACTCTATTGAGGGCAACAAAGTAAAACTCTGTCTCTAAAAAAAAAGACTTTTTATATTAAAGAATTTAAGTTTTTTGTTATAGAATGGTAGAGATTTTTTATTTCCTTTTAGTGTGTTTCGATAAGTTCTACTTTTCCAGTAATTTAGTCATTATGTTAATATTTTAGTTAGTAACCCAAAGCTTTTTAATGCATCCTCTTATATCTTTAATCACTGATGCATTTATCATGTTTCTTTGGTCATGTCTTATATTTGTAATTTTTTTTATCTTGTTCATGCTTAGCAATTTTACAGGTTTATTCAAAGAACCAATTTATAGCTTTTCTGATCCTGTATTGGATTTTTGTTTATTACATTATTACTTCTGCTAAATTTAGAATATGTTTTATTTCTACTTCCTTTGTGTTTGCTTTGTTCTTTTTCTAACTTCTTAAATTGGATACAACTAATTTTAAACTCTTTTACAATACTACAATTAAGTATATAAATATTTCTTAATATACTACTTCAGCTATATTCCAACATTTCAGAAATGTAGCATTAATTATCTTTCCATACTAAGATGTTTTTAGTTCCCATTTTAAATTCTCATTTAATTAGCAGGTCATTTAGAAATGTGTTTTTAAAGTCTATTTGTTTTAAACTTCTCTTACTTCTAAATTAATAGCATGGGATCAGAATAATGTAGTACAAATGACTATTTGAAAATTGTGAGTTTCCTTTATAATTCGGTGTATAGTTTATTTTTGTAAATATCCCACATAAACCTAAAAATAATCTCCTCTCTCTGATAGTGGGATGTTGGATTTTACAAGTGCTTCTGATATGTATGTGGTAAAGTATCATTTTTACTGTAGCTTAATACAAAATTCTAAAAGACATATTGAAATATCCCGTGATGATCACACAAGTCTATCATATTTGTCTTGGTTTATTTTGAGGTTTTTATAAAGCAACTTAATTGACATATAATTTATATACTACACATTTCACCCCTTTAAAGTGCACAATTCAGTGCTTTTTACTATATTCACAGGTATGTAAAACCATTACTACACTTAATTTTAGGATTGATTTAAAAATACCAAGTACCAGCTCAGTGCCTATAACTCAAGGGCTAGGATGCCAACCATACCCAGGAGCTGGTGGGTTCGCATCCAGCCCGCACCTGTCAAACAACGACAACTACAACCAAAAAATAGCCAGGCATTGTGGTGGGCACCTGTAGACCCAGCTACTTGGGAGGGTAAGGCAAGAGAATCGCTTAAGCCCAAGAGTTTGAGGTGGCTCTGAGCTTGTGATGCCGGGGTGACAGAATGAGACTCTGTCTTCAAAAAAAAAAAAAAAAAAAAAAGGTAAAAATACCAAGTCCCCTCTGGCTGTTACTTTCTATTCCCGTTTCCCATTTCTCTCCATCAGCCCTGAACAATTACTGATCTACTTTATAGCTCTTAGTTTTCCAGATTATGGTCAAACATCACTCATTTTCTGTCAAGTTTTGCCCTTGTGGTAGCTTGTATCAGCATTTCATTCCTTGTATCAATGAATAGCCCTCCATTGTATGGATATACTGTTACCAGAATTTCTTTCTTCGGTGGGTCCTTGGTTTCCCAGATGAGAAGAATGAACACATGGACCACAGATAAGTGGCAATGTAGGATTTATTAAACAGAAAAGAATACAGGAAAAGCACCAGAGCTTCTGGCAGAGGAAAAGACCCAAGTTGGAACTGCCTGGGTCCTTTGTCTAGGGGTGTACTGAGAGTTACATTTAGCCAGGACTCGGTAGGTGGAAAAACACTTTTTCAATGGATAGAGTCCCTTTCCCTCAGGGCAAGGTGAATGTCAGGATGTTCCTTCCTGAAATTTCCCAGACCTAGGAGATGGGGGACCCTGTTCAGTCCTGAATGGAGGAATCCCGCATCACGGCCTCTTTCAGCCTCAGAAGCTGTGCGTGTGCTGGAGAGGGCAGCCCACCCTGGTTGGCACTGTCCTCTGAAACAACGGGAAAGAAGAGGAGACTGGAGCAGCAGTGCAGGCTGCGCGGTGTCTCCCCCAACTTTCTACCGACCCACAGACTTGGGGTGACTTCCCCTCTCCACAGTTCTTGGCTCTCCAGCCCTCAGCTCCCGTGTCCCATCGCCCCAACACCCCCGGGGGGTTAGACATAGGCATGGCAGGTGCTCCCGGGAAGCCCAGCAGGGCCCCAGCCAGGGCGCCACCGTCCCTGAATCAATACCACTGCTTTTTAATCCATTTACCATCTTAGGGACGTTTGAGTTGTTCTCACCTTTTGACTATTATGAATAATGAAGCTATAAACATTTGTGTACAAGTATTTGTGCGGACGTCTGTTGCATTTCTCTTTAGTACATACCCAGGACTAGCTTTTCTGAGCCATATACAACCTTCTTTAATCTTGAGATTAAAACCAGCCCTGCCGATTCCCGTTCTCACCAGCAGTGTATGATCATTCCTGTTCCTTCACATCTTTCCTAACGCTTGTTATGATCATCTGACCTTTGTTTACTCTCGCCATCCTAGTGGGTGTAAAATGATATGTAATTATGGTTTGATTTACCTTTCCTAACAAGGGCAATCCTCTTTACATGTGCTTATTGGTTTGTTGTATGCCCTTTTTGGAGAAACATCCATTTTTAAGATAGGGTTATTTGTGTTTTTATGATTGTTACAACAGTTCTTTATGTATTCTTGAATAACTTTCTTGTCAGATGTATAATTTGCAAATTTTTATCCCATTCCATGGGTTGTCATATCACCTTCTGGTGACATACTTTCAAGCATAAACATGTTAAATTTTGATGAAACTAATTTTTTTTTCTTTTGTTACTCGTGCTTTCAGTATCCTATGTAAAAATTCTTGTCCAAAATTAGAAAAATTCTTAAAAATTTATGCTTACCAGGTGATGACTATGGCTCAAAGGAGTAAGGCACGGGCCACATATGCCGGAGGTGGCAGGTTCAAACCCAGTCCTGGCCAAAAACTGCAAAAAATAAATAAATAAATAAAATTTTTGCTTACAGTTTGTTCCTAGTGGTTTATAGTTTTTGCTCTTACATTTAGTTCTTTGATCCATTTCAAGTTAATTTTTATGTATGGTGTTATATAGGAGTCCAAATTCATATGGATTAGATGTATACAAGTTTAGAAATCTCACAAGTTCTTACATAACTGGTTTTTATCCACGTAAAGTTACCTTATTATCCCTAATAATGCCTTTTGTTAGTACAACTATATTGTCTGATGCAAATGTAACAATCTATAGTTTTTTATATACTTGACATTAATCTGGTGTATTGATTTCAACTTTTTGGGCCTTTGTGTTTCAGTTGCATCTTTTTTAAATATCATGTGGCTAGATTTTCCTTTTATTCAACCTGAAAATTTTTGTTTTTTAACTTGTCAATTTAGTCAATTCAAATTTAACTATTGTTAAATTTAGAATTGATTATGTTTTTCTCTTTTCTATATTTCCTATTATTTCTATTTTTTATTACTCATGCCCTTTTTTAGGATAAATTTGTTTTTTTGGATTTTTAAAAATTAATTCAGTTGTATTATCAAAATTATTACTTGCTCATTCTTATATAATTAAAGTAGAATCTGTGTGTTTTATTTACTGAAATATCTCCAGAACTTGGGAGAGTGATTGCCACTTACTAATTTCTAGTAAATATTTACTGACATATTGATGCCAGAAAACACTTTGCTTGGCAAGTCAACTGTTGGCTCTTTTTCGATTTCCTGAGAAAAGATAGTTTGATGCTTTATTTAGTAAGAATTATTGCAAAATTGGTGTATAAGACCTCACATTTAAAAATAAAGAAATAGGAGAACTGGCTAGTGACCTGTAGAAGACTGAAACTATACCCTCACCTTTCACCACTAACAAAAATCGATTCTCACTGTATGAAAGATTCAAACTTACAACATGAAACTATAAAAATACTAGAAGGAAGTGTAGGGAAAGCACTTGAAGAATTGGCCTGGGAAAATATTTTATGAGAAGAATCCCCTTAGCAAATGAAGCAGCATCAAAAATATATTATTGGGATCTGGTCAAGCTAAAAAACTTCTACACAACAAAGAGCACTGTAAGTAAAGCAAGCAGACAGCCTTCAGAATGTGAGATTTTTGCAGGCTGTGTTTCTGACAAAAGCATGATAACTAGAATTCACAGAAAACTCAAATTAATCAATAAAATAAAGAACAAATAATCCCCTTTCCTTGCGGGCAAGAGACTTGAACAGAAACTTCTCTGAAGATGACAGGCAAGATGAGCATGAAAAAATGCTCAGCATCTTTAATCATCAGAGAAATGCAAATTAAAACCATTCTGAGATAGCACCTAACTCCAGTAAGATTAGCCCACATCACAAAATCCCCAAACTGCAGTTGTTGGTGTGGTTGTGGAGAGAAGGGAACACTTCTAAACTGCTGGTGGGACTTCAGAGTAATATGACCTTTTTGGAAAGAAGTTTGGAGAATTCTCAAAGAACTAGTTGACCTACCATTCAATTCTGCAATCCCTCTACTAGGTATATACCCCAGATGATCAAAAATCATTTTATAACAAAGACATCTGCACCAGAATAGTTATTGCAGCCCAATTCATAATTGCCAAGACACAGAAGCAACCCAATGACCATCAACCCATGAATGGATTAACAAATTGTGGTGTATGTATACCATGGAATACTATGCAGCCATAAAAAAGGATGGAGGCTTTACGACCTTTCTGTTTACCTGGGTGGAACTGAAACATATTCTTTTTAGTAAAGTATTTCAAGAATGGGGAAAAAAAGCATCCAATGTACTCAATATTATTGTGAAACCAATATATCATCACCTACACACTCATATGAATGATAAAACAAACTATAGTCCAGAAAGAAGGAGGGGAGAAGAAGAAGACGGGAGAGGACAGGAAGAAGGAGGGTATCTGGTTGGACCGCACCTATTTTGCACAATGTAATGGTACATTTCAAAACTACTAAGAGTATAGTATAAATAAATGTCTTACCACAACAAATAAGTAAGTGAGATGATGGCTATGTTAATCAGTTTGATTTAAGCATTCCACATTGTATATTAAATCAGCACATTTTTCCCCATAATTGTACACAGTTATGATTTAATAAAAAAAATAAAGAAATAAAGAATAATAAATATGTATTTCTTTAGGTTTTATGAATTACTGTATCTATATTTTGCAACAGCTGTACAAATGTAGGATAATGAAAACGATAATCGTAAATTTTAATTATTTTATTCAGCCCTTTTTACAGTTGAGGAAATAGAAACAAAGTGTGGTTATGTAGGACCCTTAAATCACAGCAAATTCTGGGGTTGTTTCCAATTTCTAGTTGGGAAGTTCACTATGTACTCTTTCGTTGGTTTACCAGGCTATTCCTTTTTAATTTAAATATAAACTAAAATAAAAATGAATTAGGGTTACTGATCCGTGGCCACTGTTGGTGATCTGCTCTGTAGGATCACTGTTGAATATCAACTTCTAAAAATTATAGTGCTGACGATTTCCGCGACTTGACTCCAAGCACTGACAATGACAAAGAGTCCAGTGTTTGTGAAAAAGGACAAATAAAAATATCTCCAAAAAAGGCATAAAATACCTCCCATATAATTTTCAATTTTCATTAAAATTGTACACTGACCCAATCCCTTGGTTTTTTTAATAGCTCCCCAGAGGAGTAGTTGCCAGAGCATGAACTCTATAATCCATTTTCTTTTAGTATTGTTTTGAAATGTTGCTAATTTGACAGCTCCTGCTAAATATGGGCGCTTTATTTTGTGTCGTTGTTTTGGAAAAAGGAGCATCAAATTAGCAGCAAAATAACTTACAAAGAAGCATGCAGCTGATAGGCAAATTGAAATGGTAAGGAATGACCTTTCAAAATACCTACTCATCTTTCAAAACTCACATCATGACCCAACCTGCATTCCGACCAAGATAACGTGTCCACTTTCCCTTTCATGTTCTAGGTACGTATTTACACATATATCTATAAAGATAATTATCTATTTTATATATCAACCTATCTGCCTAAAATCAAAGTATGTTTCTTGAATCTACATATATAACATTCTTTTTTGCCCTTCTGTTCTAAACTCTGTCTTTGTTACTTGTTTTTAGGAAGAAATGAATACACAAAGATCCCCACCTACTGTTGTTTGCAAGGCCTTGCAAAATCAGGTTCCCGTCTACCTCTCTATCCTCAATTGCTACTTTCCCCTTTGCACTCTACCCATCACCCGTGCTGTACCTATTTATGCTTCTCAAATGTGCCATACTCTCTCTTTCTGAAGGTCTCTATATATGCTTTAACCCGCCAATCCATGGCCAAACAGTTGTGTTGACTTCCTTTCACCCCTTCCTCCTTCTTTCTTTCCACCACCCCCACTTAATTCCTATTTATCACAGAAGTCAATTTACAATGATTTTGCCACATCTATCCATTTACACAAGATTGAGTCAATGATTCAATGATTGAACAATGCTGTTCTCCTTTACACCATTAATCACTCTATAACCCTGTGTCCAGTGCTTACTGCCTAGTGGATTCTGGGCTTTGGAAGGATGGGTCTGTTTCCTTTGCAAATATATTCCCGGTGACTTCTCAGGGCCTGATGCAGAGTGATCCCTGTTATATCTTGGTTGAATCAATTTGATAACCAGGGCGTGTCTCCTCTCACTTTTATACCTCTATTTTGCTTGTTGTCTCAGCCTAAGCAGTCTTCTCCTGCATTTTTATTTATTGTCTTATTTTCCAGGATCCTGCTCAGGCCTCCCTTTCTCCCAGAAGTTTTTTGTTCCCCCTGTCTCCCACACCCTCCTTCCTACCTCCCACACCCTTCTTCTTACCTCCCACACCCCTGCATAGACCGCTCTCCAGAGCCTCTGCCACATAGGAGAGCAGCTCTAAGCTCTGCATACAGCCCTCACTGATCTCTGGCACCTCACAGACAGGGACCGAATTTGTTTTTGCTCCCTTGTATGGCCAGAAAAAAAATGCATCATAAATGAACAAGGCACAGATGTCCCAAAATAATGTTTAAAGAATAGGAGAAAAGATATTTGAACTGTAATCAAGATTCTGACACTCAGTATCAAAACTTGACATAAACATTCATAGAATGGAACTAAGCGGGGAGAAAGGGAATGTGATGAACAATGGACATTTACAGTGAGGCTGTTATGATCTTTCTGATAAATATCGTGTGGAAATAGATTAATTTCCCTCATTCCCCAAAACTATTTGCCCATTTAAACTACCTGGGGATATTTATCACTATGTGTTTTCTTGTAAAGCATTATTAAAGTATCCCTCAAGAAAGTGCGTCATCTGGCACTACACATTTTCATCTGCTTTGCTGATGCTTTGCAAGTTCTTTGACTTAGAAGACAGGGTCATCAGATGACATGAAAAGCATGAGTCCAAGGTCATTTTTGCTGCCCCCCTGCAAACAAAGCTGGCAGTAGCTTTGTTTCCTCCATTTGTTGTACTTGAAAATTAATTTAGGATTTTGAAGTCTTTATATTCACCAGGAGTTGCTCTAATTTAAATGCAATGGCCAAGCTTTTTTTCATGTTAGAATCTGCATGTTTATTTTAGTTTCTAAGATTGTTAATATGAACACATAAAAAAGAAAAAAAAGCACCGGATTATACACACACATATTTTAAGAAAGGAAAAAACCATGTTCAAATCGTAATACTCAATATATATCATATCAATAACAAAAGATAAACGCAAGTCACTTTGAGCACCTCTTTCAATTGCACAAGTCAAACATGACTTAGGTATTACAATTTTAATTTTAATAACTTTTTTTTTGCAGTTTTTGGCCTGCCCCGAGTTTGAACCCGCCACCTCCGGTATTTGGGGCCAGTGCCCTACTCCTTTGAGCCACAAGCACTGCCCTTTTAATAACGTTTTTCCTCTCTTAATGTGTGTATACATTTTTGGCACCTTTTGTGTGTGTGTATAACAATTTACATACATGGTGTTAAACAACTAGGTTTGTTTAAAATTTACTTGCCCCAAGAATGAATCCAATGATTGAAGGGTCTTGAGTCATCATCAAATTAAAATTGTTGATATCTCATTTTTGTGTATGTTATGTGACCCTCTGCAGTCAGCTGCTGGACAGAAGGGCTCCCTTATTTGGTAATGCAAGGGGCAAACTAGACAAAAGCACCAAATGCTTGGCCTTTATTGGACTGGTACAGACATGAAAGACAAAACCCTGGAAAGAGAGTTTTGCATTGTTTTAAGCCTCATTTCTAAGTCTTCATTAAAAGAAAAAAAATCCTTAGTTGAAGAAAAATGTCTAGAGAGGAGGCAGGCCCGGCATTGAGTAGGGCCCAGGGCCAAGTGTAGGAGGCCTCAGAGAACCCCGTCCCTGCTTCCTGTGGGTTTCTGAAAGCAGGAACAACCTCAGCTCCTGGAAAGTCCAGTGGCCACGATGGGGTGGGAGCTGGGGGCTGGAAGACCCTGTGACTGTGACAGTGTTTCTGTCATGGTACAGAAGAGCTCACTCTGAGAGTAAACTGTTCAACTAGGACTAGAGATCCTAGGACTGGAAGGAGGGGCCAGGTACCAGCTCCCTCTCAGGGCATAACCATGGAGAAGACTTGACCAGTAAGGGGTGAGGTTAGAAGGAGATAATCCTTTCTTTCAGATCCTATGACTCAAGAGACTGTGAAAATGTCAGGAGGTAGCATCAACTTCTAAAAAGAGGGAGGACAAAAAATCATTAAATTTGACTGAATATACTTAAAAGTGATGAGAAAAAGTTTACATCACACTAAACGAGACCCAAAACAGAAAGTAAATGAGAAAAGCAAAGTTTCATTTTTGCACATTGGTTTGTATAATTTAAAGTTCATATTAAGTGAAAAATTATGACATTGAACACAAGTACATTCTCATGTCCATGAAGTGAAACCCATTGGTAACCATGGTACTTCCTGTTAGAGACATTCAGAGAAGCAGAGGAAGTGGGGAGACTGGTGTTGCCAACATTAGGAAAATAGTGAACTTTTGCAGAGCCGAGAGGGGAGGCTAGTGAGGCAGGAAGAGAGGCAGGAGAGTGAGGTGAGCTGGAGTATTATTGTCATATATAATTGTAATGTTATTTTATTCTATTTCTTTCTATCTTTTGTTTTTATTTTCTAGGTTTCCTATATTGTTTTAAAAGATCATCTATATCTAGAAGTTATAAAAGCATTTTTCTAATTTGCCACCTAAACTTTTATGGTATTACTATTGAAACTGAGGTATTTATGCCATCTGGGATTTATTTCTATATAAGGTGGAAGGTAGGATATTAAGTCTATTCCAAATGGAATCAAATGGGCTAAACCATGTTTTAAAATCAGTAATTTCCACCACTAAATTGAAATGCCATGTTCATCATATATTAAATTTCCATACATAAAGGAAACTTCTTTTGGATCCAAAGTTCCACTGATCTTTTTTAATATACAGTTTTGTTAACACATGACTTTTGAATAACCTAGTATAGTTAAAGGCCCTGTAATGCAAATCTCCTTTACTATTTTTATCAAAGTTTTGTGGCATTTTCTGCATGTAACATTCTCATACAAAAACTTTCAAATCATTATCTCCAGTGTCAACAAGAAACCTACTAAATTTTAGTGATATGGAGTTCCATTAATTATTATGTTAATGTAGAAAAGCAGATTTTTTTTAAGTGACATTGATTCTTATCACCAAACTTTGTATCGTTTACCATTTATTCAGATTATTTCACGTATCTTAAAATTATGCTATAGTTCTATTTATACATACATTTATTGCTTATTTTATGATTTTGTTTGTAACACAAGCTGTGATTTAAATAGCCAACATATATGCCTGAAGTAGACAGCTTTGATTGAGGAGATATTATACTGATGTCTCTTTATTGAAGCTTCTCTCATTAAATTCTCAGTACAATATTATTAATTATAGTTCTCATGCTGTACATTAGACTTCCAGATTTTATCATCTATAACTACAAGGTTTTTTTATTCTTTGTAACAAACCATGAAGTAAGAATTATTAAGCAAGATTATCTTCACACATTGGCACAAAAATGATTTACTTAAAAGTATGGTATTTCATGTTCCTCCAGACAGTGTAAGCTTTCCATGGTACGAGCTCCCTGTGATAGACTGGAATATTGTTCAATGAATATTCACTTGCCTCTTCTTCCCCTCTTGAGTCAGAATATAGTTGATTTTCTTTCTTTGGAATTAAGAATGTGACTTGTCTTGACCAAAGGATTGTGAATAGGAGGTGACATGAGCAGAGGCTTTAAAATGTGTAAGAACAGTTTGGTTTGCCATTTCTATGAGATCATGACCCAAATAACTACTGAGCCTAGGAAGATTTGTAGCAGATATCTGGAGTGACACCCAGCCAACCTGAAGCACAGTTATCAGCTGGCTCCAGCCCTGACTAGCAAACCCTTGCTGAGCTGCAGACCTACGGGAGTGAGCACCATCGTCAGCCACTCAGTCTGTTACATAGCATTATTTTTGTAATAGTTAAGTGGCATAGTACCAAAACAAATAAACAAGGGCAAATTTAGCTACAAAACAGATGAACATTTTAACATCTCTTCATTATTTTTAGCTCTTATTTTAGTCTCTCATTTTATTCTCACTATATTCTTCTCCATGATTTCCAAATATAGTACTAAACAACTCAATAGCTTATCTATATATTATCTTTGTTGATAAATTTGTCTTTAAATTGATAATTTGGCTCATGAAAAAGACTGTGTTTACTAAAAAGACCACAGGCTGGAAGAATATATTTGTTACCCATGTAGCTAACAATGAAATAGTGACTGAAATACATTAAAAATTTCTACAAAGCAACTAGCAAAATGATGACTATCCAGGAGAAAATGGGGAAAAGATTAGTAGATGCTAAGCAAAGTCAAGGAAACATATGCAATCAACTTATATAAATATATTCCATCATACTGGGAATCCATAAAATGCATCAAATTATTAGATTATCAAAGCTTAAGTGATAAAATAATACTGTATGTTGACAAATGTATGAAGTAATGAAACTTCTGATACTTTCCTCCTCAGACTATTAAATATGCATAGATTTGAGAACAACCTGGAAATCTCTAGAAATTCAAATACATAGCTTAGGATCAAACAGTTCTACTGCTAGAGTCTATGGCATCTCTTGCATGGAGACATATTCAACATTTTATAGCAACAATAAAAAGAATCATCTGGAGAAAATGGAGATGCCAAGCAAGAAGTAAAATAAAACATAGTGGCATCTTCTACAATGGAATACAGCAGCACACAAAATTAAAGAACCAGAGCTCTGCATTTCAGCACAAATACAACTCATAAAACCTCCAAGAATTTAAAAATGTGTTTTCACTTAATCTGAGGTAATTTCCAGATTTTCTGATGCTGGGAGGAGGATCATAAAAGCGCTTTTTCACTCTTCTCTCAGCGAGGCTTGCAATTCAGCTTTGTTGGCCGTAGTAAAATCTGGGCCAGCACTTGTACTCGCCTCTTCTACCTCCTAAGGACATCAGATCAGTTGGGCGTGTATTGTATCGGATGGATTGTCTTTAGTGAAACTAATGTGCATTTAGAAGCTGTAGAGGAATGGACACCATGCTTGCAAAGGACAGTTACTGATTCTTATCACATTAAAAGGAAATGTTGAGAACAGGACAGTCTCCTGGCAAGCCTCGAGACGTTTCTTGACTTGGGGGCAATCCCACAAGTAACTCAGTGTTCTGGAATGAGATAAGATTGGTCACTCACTAGTAAGCATGTGTTAAATATTGATGCTTAGGAGTTCTTCATGGGGGTTGGGGGGAAAGAACACGTGGGGAAAGAACACGTGAGGAAAGAGTACGTGGCAATCCTTACGCAGCCCTCATATGTAATGACCTTAACTCTCCACACCTGTTGTGTATAACCTTAATACATAGCCATTACGAAGGGGGCTCTGGGCTACCCTGCACTTAAGGTTAGTCCGCCTTCCGCAAGCTTGTATGTCTAATCCTTGTCACGCCTGGTTCCTTTGTGTGGCTACTGAGACCAGTGCCTTAGGGATTGCAACAAGAAGCATTTAGTGAAACTGGAACATCTCATTACACCTGCATTCTCCACTTATGCCAGTTTTGTGCCATGCACTATCTAGGTATTTGTAGTAAACACCTACAAGGGTGTGCCTCATGTGCTGAGCCATGGGCATTATTTTGCACAAGTGGAACATACCCTTCAGCCATGAGGAGTCTCTTCCTAGTCCTGTAGACATCTCCTACAATAACTCTATTGAAAACCTAAATGTGCTTTGTTCTCACCACTGCGCTGTTCTCACCCAGTGTCTGGGTGTTTGAGGCAGTTTCTGTTTCCCCCGGTCATGACTCATCATCAATTCCCACACTATTCTTTCTCTGTTCTGTGTTCCTTTTGCCCTGGACATTTTTTCTCCCTCATTCACTGTCTTCCAGTTTAAACTTGGAGTCTGCTGGCCTCCAGGAAGACACATTCTTTCCTGACACTGAGAAACACAATCCATCTCCTCTAGGCAGGAGATGTTCTTTCTGGAGTCCTAGGCCACAATTCGATTGATCATTATATTTCGTATGATAATCCTTTGCTCTTCCAAAGACTCAGTCATTGGTGCTAAGAAGTCCTAGAAGAACACTGTTACGACTTTCGCTGAAGATGCTTTGCTACTGATTGTTAGCATATCTCCAGCTTTTGGTGTAAAGGAGCAGAAGGAGATATTTATCATTAGTTTGGCTAGATCTCCTTAGCTCCCCAGAACATAATGGGTTCATTATCAGGATAGGAGTCAATTTTCTGTCTATGCCACGTTGGTGAGAAGAACTCAGAGCATAATTTTGAGGGAGCCGCATTAAGGGAAAAAGAAAAGTAAAAAAGCATGGTAGCTCTTGGCATTAAACCAATTTGCTGACAACTTTAGATCAAAGTACTGTGATTGTATAAGATTTATTTATTTTTTGCCATCACTAGCCACATATACTTTAAGGTGATAAATACCAAATAGGATACTGTGATGAGAGGGTCAAATGAAGATCTCACATAGGGAGAATGTGTGATTAATTTGCCTTCTGAAATAATGAGGCAGTGCAGGCAAGATATTTCTAAAATAGCAACAGAGAGATTGCAAGTGACTGAATAAACAAAGTAATGGCTCTGGGTGGAATTTAATTTCTTCATATGTTCTGCTAAAAAAAAATCAAAACAGTTTTTGAAAGAATTCCATAAACACAAAATAGGTACTATTGCCACTAGGGCTCCTGTCAGGAAGGGAGAGGTAATGGTACTGACCTGGTCCTAAAACACTCACATTTGCTCCATTCACACAATATAAATGCCTCGAATTGCTAACATGCATGGAGCTTCTCAGGTACTTGGGGATTTGAAGTCAAATACTTGATTTCCTTATTTATGAAATGATGAAATATTTAATAAAATTTTAAAAATTGACTAATGCAGCTTGTCCTTTTTTAAAGACTTTAAAATACTAATAGCAACTATTTATTAAAAAAATGTCTGTCTAGGACTTTACATAGATAATTTTATTTTATAAATATATATGTAATAGCACTGATCCTGACTCTTTGTATAGTTTAATGATTTGAGAAAATAAGGCTCCACAAGATTAAACAACTTGTTCAAAGTCTGTTACTCAGTGCCAGTACTGGAATTTGGTAGCTTCATGGGAAGCTACATGTGTTAGATTAAACTCTCCAAATATAAATCAGATTGATGGGAATTAAATTTATAATGAAGAAACTATTCATATTCTAATTATGAATAGAATATCATGTTTGCTATTAGGAAAGACCAGGTTATATTCTCAATATTCTTTCCACTTCAGATAGGAGTATTGTTGAAAGTATATTTAATTAATCAAACATTTAATAAGAACTTACTATTTTTGTGATAAATATTGTAGTGATGTACTAGTGTATCATGTAGAGCTAATGATCTAGTGCCCATTTTACAGATTAGATACCATAGGAAGCAAAATGTAATCATTCATCAAGATCTTTCAAGACATTTCAAGGACAATTCCAAAGAATTCCATAGCTAGCCATTCACTTTATCTAGCTTTTCTTCTGAGTTTCTCTTCCTTGTCTTCATTACTAATTCTGGTGACTTTCTGAGGCCCAGCCACTGCCCACCTTTTGCACCCTGAGTCAACCTTCCCCCCATTCTCCTACTTTCAACTTGAACAAACCCTAGCACTCTTATTGCTTCCCTAAAGCATACCTGACTGCCAACCACTTCAAGAAGGGGTCCTCATGTAGCATGCAACATGAAGAGATTTTGATAATTAACACTTATGCACCCTACCTGAACACTCGTTGATTTATGAAACAAACCCTAACTGGACTAAACAATACAGTATCTTTCTGCACTATAATAGTTGGAGATTGTAACACCCCTTTGGCAGTATTGGACAGATCCTCTAAGCAGTAACTAAAGAAGGAAATAAAGGACTTAAACATGACCCTAGAACAAATGGTCTTAACAGACATATACAGAACATTTCATCCTAACAAAACTGAGTACACATTCTTCTCAGCAGCCCACAGATCATCCTTCAGAATTGATCATAACTTAGGATACAAATCTAACCTCAACAAATATAAAAGAATAGAAATTATTCCTTGTATCTTCTCGGACCATCACAGAATAAAAGTTGAACTCAATAGCAACAGAAATCTTTATACTCAAAGTCATGGAAACTAAATAACTTTATGCTGAATGGTAGCTGGGTCAAAGATAAGATCAACAAGGAAATCATTAGGTATTTAGAGAAAAATGATAATAAAGCCAGAAACTATCAAAATCTGTGGGACACTGCAAAGGCAGTCCTTAGAGGGAAATTTACAGCTTTAGATGCCTTAATCAAGAAAACATAAAGAGAGTAAGTCAACAACCTAATGGGACACCTCAAGCAACTGGAAAAGGAAGAACAACTCCACCTTAAACCCAGCAGAAGAAAAGAAATAAGCAAAATTAAAGCAGAATTAAATGGAAATCAAAAACAAAAGAATCATTTGGGAGATCAGCCGAACAAAAAGTTGGTTCCTTGAAAAGATTAATAAACTTGATAAGACCTTGTCCAGACTAACCAGAAATAGAAAAGTAAGCTCTCTAATAACTTTAATCAAAAACAATAAAGGGGAAATAGCAACATACCACAGAAACACAAAAGATCCTTAATTGTTACTATAAAATAGAACATACTGTTTTCTATTATAGTGTTTTCTATTTCTAGAAATATGAAAATGTAGAGGAAATGGACCAATACCTGAAAACATACCACCTTCCTAAAATAAACCTCAAAGAATTCAAAATTTTGAATTACATCAAATGCTGAAATAGCATCAACTATACCAAATCTCCCCCAAAAGAAAAGCCCTGGACCAGATGGTTTCACCTCCAGAATTCTACCAAACCTTCAAAGAAGAACAAGTTCTTATATTGCATAAACTACTCCAAAACAGAGAAGAAAGGAATCCTCCCCAACATGCTCCATAAAGTAAATATCACCCTGATCCCTAAACCAGGAAAGGATCCAACAAAGAAGAAAACTATATACCAATATCATCAATAAATATGGATGCAAAAGTATTCAGTAAGATCTTAGCAAGCAGAATACAGCAAAACATTAAAAAGTTATATACCATGGTCAAGTAGGTTTTATTCTAGAGATGCAGGGCAAGTTCAACCCATGCAAATCCATGAATATAATTCACCACATAAATAAAATCAAATGCAAAGACTATATGATTCTCTCAATTGATGCAGAAAAACTTTTAATATCTGGCATCCTTTCTTGATAAGAAACTTAAGAAAATAGGTTTAGGTGGGACATTTCTTAAACTGATAAAGGCCATCTACAACAAACCCACAGCAATATCTTAATGAAAATGAACCCATAGCCAATATCTTATTGAAAGGTGTAAAACTGAAAACATTTCCACTCAGATCTGGAACATGACAAGGATGCCCACTGTCATCACTGCTATTCAACATAGTGTTGGTCAAACTCTCAGTCTTTGCAGATGACATGATCTTATGCCCCAGAGACTCAATTATAAACCTCATAGAAATGATTAAGGAATATAGATGTGTCTGAGGATACAAAATCAATACACACAAATCAGTAGTCTTCATATGTGTCTGCAATAGTCAAGTCAAGAATATCAAAGACTATTACCTTTATAATATCTCCAAAGAAGATGAAATATCTGGGAATATTTCATATTTCAATATTGCGCTTTTCAATAACAAATATTTCATATTTAATATTGTTCTTTTCAATAACAAATATTCCATATTTCAATATTGTTCTTTTTTAAATTATTTTTTATTGAGTCATAGCTGTGTACAATAATTCAGTCATGGGGTACAGTGTGTGGGCTTCACATACAAGCGGAGATATTTTTATCAACCTGATTGATATAACATTCATGATATTTTCTCATTTACTATGTGAAAACATTTTTGATCTGTATTTAGAAGTTTTCTCCTATTGTTCTTTTTAATAACAAAAGATGAGAAATATCTCTATAAAGAGAAGTATGCAACCCTGAGAAAGGAAATAGAAGAATATGTTCACAAATGGAAGAACATACCATGCTTGTGGCTGGGAAGAATCAACACTGTAAAAATGTCCACAATACCCAAAACAATCTATAGATTTAATGCAATCCCCATCAAAACACCAATGTCATACTTTGAAGAACTTGAAAAAAAAATAGTACTTTGTTTCATATGGAACTGGAAAAAAAAAAAAACCCAAGTGGGCAAGAGACTTGAACAGAAACTTCTCTGAAGATGACAATGGCCAACAAACACATGAAAAAAATGTTCATTGTCCCTGATTGCCCAAGAAATGCAACTCAAAATCATTCTGAGATATCACCTAACTCCAGTGAGATTAGTCCACATCACAAAGTACCAAAGCTGCAGATGCTAGTGTGGATGTGGAGAGAAGGGAACACTTCTAACACTGCTGATGAGATTTCAAACTAATACAACCTTTTTGGAAAGAAATAAGGAGAATCCTCAAAGAACTAAAAGTTGATCATGCAATCCCATTACCAGGTATCTACCCAGAAGAAAAAGCATCATTTTGCCTCAAAGACATTTGCCTTAGAATGTTTATTATAGCTTAATTCATAATTGCCAAGGTGTGGAAGCAATGCAAATGCCCTCCAATCCACGAATAGATTAAAAGACTGTGGCATATGTATATCATGGAGTACTATTCAGCCATAAAAAGATGGAGACTTTACATCTGTTATGTTTATCTGGATGGAGTTGAAATGCGTTTTTAGTAAAGTATCTCAAGAATGGAAAAAAATATCCAATGTACTCAATACTAATATGAAACCAAGATATAAACAACTACACACCCATACAAACAATAAAACACAAATATAATCTAGTAAGGGGGAGGAATGAGGACAGTGGGGAAAGGGGAAGGGGTTGGCAATTGACAGGATCTCAGCTAATGTGCACAATGTCAGGGTGTTCAGCACGCCCCCTGGGTGAAAGGCTCTCCTACAACTTGAACTTTACCTTGGAAGTGAGAACACTGTAACCTAAAATTTGTACCCTCCTATTAATTTAAAATATAAAAAGGAAGGGCTCATGAGATTTTTATTATAAACTCTTTTCTCTTCCTAATGAATATCCAGGTTTAGAGTTCCACAGGGAACACCAAGGCCATAATTTCTTTCATGTTTAGAGCAATAAAAATGTATTTCAAAAAATTAGGTTCAGAAGTCAAATAAGCTTTGGAAAATCTACAACTCACATTTCCATCTCAGAAATGTACAAGATCTTTTAGTATAAGAAGGGCTGAACATTGGGACTCAACACACTTGACACTGAATTAACCAGAGACCTGACTTCTCATAGTTCCTGAATGTTTTAATGGTTGAGTACAGAGTTTTGTCCTTGAACTACAATGTACTATGTACTACTCGGCCTGTGTTGTCCATAAGCCTGTCTTAAGCGGATAGGTAGATCTCCCTTCCTGTTTTAGATTCTACTCTTGCCTTAGAAGAGGAAGGCATTTGTCTGTAAAAAGTCCCAGATCTGGCTTGAGTGGAAAACCAGTCAGTTTTTCTCCTCCTAGAGAATACAATTGCAAGGCTGACTGGCCAGTTACTAACAGTTTATGAAAACTTTTGTCTTCTTTGTGGCATAAGCAAATTAACAAATCTGAGTTAAGGATCCCCATGGGAGATAATCACACTTAGAACAAAGCATGTTCATAATTTATTATCTTTCTCTGTCTCCTACAGATGTAATAATGTTTATCATTTGCTTCAATTATAAAAAGAATGCTTCACTATGTTTTAGAAAGTATAAACATTAAATCTACCATAATGCCAACACCTAGGGGCAATTACTCCTCACAAATTTACTGCAGTTCCTTGCTAAATGTATATGCTTTTATACATTTGCCTCACACTGTATAATTTCATATTTTGCTAATTTCATTTAACGTATCATTAGTACTTTCACATATTATTTAATAGCTTTTAAAATTTCTCATTTAATGGCATGCAATATAATATCCTAATTTCTTTAACCTTTTCATTGTTATTAGACATTTAACTGATTTCCATGTTTCCATTATAATGATATTCCACACCATCAGATGTGGCTATCCCACACCAGAAAGATTTTTCTCGTCAGGAATGCTTGTTGGAAAGTATGGTAATCTTATTATCAATATCAATTATCTATTATCAATAGATAATCATATTATTATATGCACAGAAAACATAATAAAATAAGGACAGACAGATAAGAAATTAATGTAGGAGCAGATACTAATCACCAGTTTGGGGATGCATTATTGGGTACAAATGTTTTTGGTTACTTGGGTCTCTTTTGTAAGGCTCGAGTTGCAGCTATAAGTATGCCTAACACCAAAATAGTGTTCATTGTACCCATTATGTAGGTTTTGGCCCATCTCTACCTCTCCCCACTCCCCTCCTTGGATTCCAGTGAGTTTTACTCCCCTCTACCACACAGGTGCTCATCAGTTAGTTCCAATTTAATAGTGAGTATATATGGTGTTTCTTCTTCCATTTTTTAGATACTTCTTAGGAGAATGGTCTCCCGTACCATCCAAATTATTGCAAAAGGCATTAATTAATCTTTTTTATGGCTGAGTAGCACACCATGGCATACATATACCACATGTTATTAATCTACTCATGATCTGATGAGCACTTGGGTTGGTTCCACATATTTGCAATTGTGAATTGTGCTGCAACTAACATTCAAGTACAGAATTTTTTTTCTTTTTTTTTCCCCCATGGTATACATATACCACAATTTATTAATCCATTTGTGGGTCGATGGGCACTTGGGCTTCTTCCATGACTTAGTAATTATGAATTGGGCTGCAATAAACATTCTGGTACAAATATCTTTGCTATAATGTGATTTTTGGTCCTCTAGATATATACCTAGTAGAGGAATTATAGGATCGAATGACAGGTGGCAATTTGTCTTTTTCCTTTCCTAACTTTTAAAGACTTTAAAAAAATTTTTTTGTATAACAGTTTTACTATAATTTGCTTATGCATGGCTTTCTTTGTAGTTACCTAGTTAAGATTGCATATTGTTTCTTTTATTATTATTATTATTATTAAATCATAGCTGTGTACTTTAGTGCAATCAAGGGGTACAATGTGCTGGATTCATATACAATCTGAACTATTTTCATCAAACTGATTAACATAGCCTTCATGGCATTTTCTTACTTATTGTAAGAAGACATTTGTATTCTGCATTTAGTAAGGTTCACCTGTACCCTTCTAAGATGCACTGTAGGTGTGGCCCCACCAATTACCCTCCCTCCACCCCAACCTCACCCCTCCCCTCCCCTCCCTTGCCCCTTTCCGGATATTCTTGTGCTATAGTTGGTCTATA
>CAUYRH010017648.1:0-18975 GCA_963574655.1 Perodicticus potto
AAAAAATATATTTCCACAAAAAAAAAAAAAAAAAAAAAAAAAAAAAGAAAAAGAAAAAGAAAAAATCAGCTTGGCACCTGTAGCTCAAGCAGCTGAGGCACCAGCCACATATCCCAGAGCTGGCGGGTTTGAATCCAGCCCGGGCCTGCCAAACAACAACGACAGCTACAACCAAAAAATGGCCAGGCGTTGTGGCGGGCGCCTGTAGTCCCAGCTACTAGGGAGGCTGAGACAAGAGAATTGCTTAAGTCCAGGAGTCGGAGCTTGCTGTGAGCTGTGATGCCATGGCACTCAACCCAGGGCGACAGCTTGAGGCTCTGTCTCAAAAAAAAAAAAAAGAAAAGAAAAAATCATGGCCTTTAGAAAATATTCAGAAAACTATTCCAGAATCACTAAATTGATTGAAGAGATTAATGTATCTTCTGTACTATATTGGCAGTCCTTACATAGCCTCTTTGCCTACATAACTTAAGATATTAGGCTACTGAGGTGCATATTCTGTGTACTTCGTAAGTTATTCTTTTTTTTTTTTCTCTGAAAGACGCATTCAAGTCAAGCAGCCTTCCTAATTTCTTTCTTTTTTCTTTTTTAATTTTTATTAAATCATAATTGTGTACATTGGTGCAATCATGGGGCACACTGTGCTGACTTTATATACAATCTGAAGTATTTTTTTTGAGACAGAGTCTCACTTTGTCACCCTCGGTTGAGTGCTGTGGTGTCATAGCTCACAGCAACCTCCAACTCTTGGGCTCAAGCGATTCTCTTGCCTCAGCCTCCCACGTAGCTGGGACTACAGGTGCCCGTCACAACTCCTGGCTATTTTTAGAGATGTGGTCTCGCTCTGGCTCAGGCTGGTCTCGAACCTGTGAGCTCAGGCAATCTGCCCGCCTCAGCCTCCCATGTGCTAGGATTACAGGTGTGAGCCATGGCGCCTGGCCAGTTATTAATAGTGTGAAAATGATGTTAGATTAAAAAAAAACTTCATATATTAAAAAAAAGTAATTTAAAATATTTTTCTCAGCAAATCTCATTTTGAAAGTGTCACTAATATCTCAGCTATACAACTTAACATGTACAGTAGCTATAAGGTAACAGATTTTATCCCTCCTTCCTGCTTCCCAAAGACCTAGGTTTTGCTTTAGATTTCTAAAATCAAATTTTGCTTTTGATTTCTTAAATCAAATTAACTGTATGTACAACGTAAGTGAGAATACTAGTAGGTAATCTCCAAGACAATTAAAAAGAGAACATTATAATTTCATTTAGTAAATGAAGGCACCAAGAACGTGTTAGCTAGGGAAGAGCACCCTTAATAGCTACTAAGGGGGAAATCATCAGGATTAAAGCTTTTGAAAACATCTGAATTATCTAGTATGTGTAACAAAGGGAGATAGTCTAAGCTGACTTCAAAATGTAATAACTAAAACAGTACTTTAATGTTATGGCATATGATTTCTGAATGAGGTATATCTTTATATTTTGCCTCATACTTTAAGGATTTATACTCCTTGAAAGTTGTATAGGCTGACATAATTCATTATTTAATTTAACTGAGGTATTATAAGGCCCATATCTAGCAGAGTTTGAAACTGCTAATTGGGATAATAGGAAATTACTTGTCTTCTCCCAAATGCCAGTGAAGTAGGTCAAGATAATTAATATGCAAGCTGACTTTTCAGTCAAAGGAAAACAAGACAGGTCTCATCTGTGTACTTTTAGTACCATCCATTTCAGACTAAAATGAGTTCAGCCTGAGAAAAATCACAGTATGACTCAGTTAAATAATTGAATTTCAAAATCAGACAAAAGGTAGTTCAACCATGAGAACACAGATTGAAGTCTGCTCTAAGGAAGGCTAAATTTACACTTCATAAGCAAGGCCAAATTTCACTTCCATAAGGAAAGTGAAAAACATCTAGGGTATAGATTTAGGTACATCTTGCTTCTTCCATTGCTCTGTAAGCTCATAAAAACTGTATCATATATATATTATATGAGGTAAGGTAAAATGTAAATAAGAAAGAAGTTTGGTTGATGACATAATTCTTTACCCTTAAGGCAGATTAGACAGGCTATATTTTTATGTTTTCTTCTACCACTCCTTTCAAACACTTGCCTGATGCTTCCCATTTTTAATTTCTTGGTAAGCTGAGAAAAATGTTTGGAGCTAGTTAAACTTATTTCCTCTGCAGTTCTGTACTTGATTAGTACAAATTCATTTCGGTAGGTCAAACTGAATGTTGGCCTCGAGCAGGATAGTTAGTAACACACCACTGCTGGACTTTTGATTTTTACAAGCACAGGTTTGCCTGCTGACTTGTTTAGCAGCACAGTGAGTGCTGTGTTGGAGGGCACACATGTTAAGTCTGGGGCTAATGTAGCAGCCATGGCTTTGTTCCTGTGTATATTTTTGCTCTGCTGATATAACATCAAGCAGCTTGACTTGGTGTCCCACTGGTTAATCCAGGGCAGCCACGGATATGATATCCCTTAACTAGATTTTAAACACTGTTTTGAAAACACCGTTTTTTTTTTTTCCAGTTCTTTTTGGCCGGGGCTGGGTTTGAACCCACCACCTCTGGCATATAGGGCTTACTCACTGAGCCACAGGTGCCGCCGTAAAACACCGGTTTTTAAATCTGAAGCTTCTCAAATGAAATGTTCATCAAATTGCACACTCCTAAATTTTAGGACAGCAATGTAGAAAAGATATCATAAGAAAGGTGAACATATATTCCATTGAATAAGAAGTATCTTCCAGGCAAGAATGACATGTACTACTCTATTTAGAATACTCTGAAGTATATGAAGACATCCAGTGGTAAGGTTTATGGAAAATTATAAAGAATTAGGTATTGAAAGTGCAAGCCACCTTCAGTGAAGCAGATCCGACTAAAATGCATGAACTGCCCCACATTTTTGAATTGTAAAGACAAATGTACAATATCAAATTTACTGACACGCTTACTAGGGTTGTTATGCCTTATCACAACTATTTTACAAAGAGAGAGCCTGCTGAAAAAGATGGCAAGCAAACTACCCACTTAACTTATTCTAAATGTGAAGGAAAAACTCTACCAACTCAGGAGTGTATCCGTATGACTAAAAATAAATCCAATCTATAGAACAACAAAAAAGAGACTCCAGAAAAAAAATCCAAAGCCATCTAACTAGAGATGCTCTTTGGGCTACTGGGAACCTGAAGGCAGTGTCAAGCACAGTGCTGTGTTTTCCTTTCATATCTTAGGACGCACTTGCTGCTTTCTAGTCCTCCCTTAAACAATGACCAGAACGAACTGAACCGTCATGTGCCCAGCTTATCTGAAAAAGGACAGCATTAGGGACTTGACCCATAGGAATGATGGAATATTTTCTAAACAAAATTCTCTATTCAAAGGGCTATGTTTAATTTTGACACAGTTTATTTTAAAATGGCTGAGATAAACCTCACATACTT
This sequence comes from Perodicticus potto, assembly GCA_963574655.1. Lineage (NCBI taxonomy): Eukaryota > Metazoa > Chordata > Mammalia > Primates > Lorisidae > Perodicticus > Perodicticus potto. Next base: position 3,461 of record CAUYRH010017648.1, read on the forward strand.
AGTCATAGCAGTTATGTAGTACATGAATGATATTCAAAATAAAGTTTCTAAGTCATCTTCAGTTAAATTTTAGAAAGTACTTGATAAATTTTGGTAATCATTAGAATATAAAACATGTATTAGTATGCTTTCCAGAACTCTCTACAGAGGTCTAACATGGCTCCTAAATATTTCTTCCTTAAGATTCTTCCATAATCTCCAATAGAAATGAAAGTTGGGGGGGCTTGGCAAGTAATGAATGGTAATTACTTTTCCTGCATCAACAATATACCTTTTATAATGTTTCTCATGTAGACTATGGCTAAAATACACTTCACATGGAAGCTGATTCAGCATATAAATTTTATAAGGAATTATTGTATTTTATTGGTAGAAGATTTAATTCTCATTAAATAATGCAATGAAGATTCATATCCTAAAAGGAGGTCCACTGTATCCTCTTGTCAATAATTTCTAAGTGACTATTATTTTAACCAAGCCAAGTTTTACATTGACTTGGGGGTCCTGACCTATTGTCACCTTTGAACTTTTGTGTTGTTTTTCCAGTTGTGATAAAGAATGTACTAATACTTTATATTCTGTAATTAAAGACCTGTATATTTGCAAAATAGGCTGAAAGTTACATTCTGTTTGTATCCTTTAAAGAGAGCAGTTTAATATCCTACAGCACCAAATCAGTAATTGTGGTTTCACCATAGGCTGTTGTCTGCACTGTGGTTCAGACTATATTTTCATTTAAGAGACACAAACAGTTTTATAGTACTTCTTCTTCTATACTTTTTTTTTGTATTTTATGTTCAGAACTTATAGCCAAACCTAGATTTTCTTTCTAAATAAAATAGCAGAATTATATACACTTTCCTTTAAACTAGCCTGGGTTTCTGGACTGATGCAGCACATCGGTTAAACAGATGTTTGTTATGACATGTTGAATAAAGAACTTGACAACTAGAAAGCATATTCTTACTGCTTATAAGACAGAGGGTTTCTTAATTGGCATCTCTCTTAAGAGTTGATTCATATAAATTGAATACATACCAAGAAAGTAGATGGATGCTTTAGGCAAACTGGTTTCTAGAAACAAGTTCAGCTACTTGGAGTTGATAGAACTGCTACGTGAAATCTCCCCTTGGAAAAACTGGTTTTTGGATTTTTCCTTTAAATCTTTTGACAGTGAAAAGGGAAGATATATTTGTATATGTGTAGGAGTGGATGGGTGTATCTGTCTCTGTGTTTGTGTATTCACTTATTCAATCAAGGCTCTGCTAACACCCTGCTTGAAGCATTTATAGTTTCTTAGCCCAACTCAGGGAGCAACCACTGTGGGCCAATGAGATGATGCATGCAAGTGAGGAGAAAGTAGATAAGAGAAGGAAGAAAAAAATGAATACCATTAACCTTAAAAAGCAAATGGGTAGTTGGAAAGAAGTTTGTTTGCTCCAGATGTGGGTGTCCTGTGATATAGCTTCATTACTCATCATTTTTCCCCAAGTTAGTGAAGTTCTGAAAGTAGGACACCAAGGGAGACTAAGTTACCATTCAGCAAGACCACTATTTTAAGAAAAAAGGGAAACAAAATTCTATTTTCTTTAGATAAGAAGTTTGAAGAGGTGAGGACTTTGTGTACATAAGCTAAAAATCTCCAGAAACATACTTACTTTTTTCTCCTATGTTTTCCCCTGCTGCCTCCCCTTCCTCCTCCTCCTCCTCCTCCTCCTCCACCTCTGGGGGTTGCACGTCGTCCTGTGGGTCACAGGCACTAATTGGTGCATTCAGACAGCAGTGGTTGAACCCGCTATCTCGAGGCAGAGTAAAACTTCGAGGCTTGCCCCCGTTTCCATTTAGCACTTGCATCCTCTCACTCTCAGCTAAGGGGTATGGCCCATAGTGATCTTGTAGGTGGCACTTCTGAGTTGGAAGGGTGGACTGCCTCCTGTGCTCTGGGGAGATGGCTGCGGAGTCAGAGAAGACAGAATCCTCTAGGGGCAGAGTCTGAAGATAGTGTAAGCCTGAACTGGTCAGTGGTGTCTCAATTAAATCCTGCCAGGAGCGGCGCTGACTGGCTGTCTTGCGAATGGGGGACACTGCACTGCTCCCAGTTACTTCCTGGCGAAACTCCTCATGGGAAGACTGAGACTGAGAAGTCTCTGTGGAGGAAAGCCGGCTGTGTTTCGCTTCCACGTAAGGACTGGCACAACTCATCTGTGGAAAGAAGCCTCTGGTTAGTCTCTATCAAAATAACAGAACACTTTATTTCCAAGTAATGCATTTGTTTTTCACCAGGTAATATTTAAGTGGATGAACTTGTACACTGTCAAGTTAATGATTAGGCAAATTTGCAGATGTCTCAAAGTTAGGCCGCAGTTTACATTTTAAGAGACATAGAGATGGATGTATTGAAATGCAGCTATATTAGGCTCTCATGAAAAATATGACATATTAATGTGAAATTTCATAGTGGAAGTATGAGAAAATGTGCTTACATGAGAAATATTTAGCAACTAAAAACATCCTAAAGCTTTAAAATTTCTATGTATTTTAAAATCCTGAATAAGTATTGCCCTTGGATTCATATTTCTGGATTTTATGTAGCTTGGGGGTAAGGACAAAGAATCTTTTAGAACAAGTTGCTTATAAACAGAACTCTTTCTCTTCTTCATAGGGGAATGTCTGCTCCTGTGGGTGCCACAATAAAGCTGTACCAAGGTCTTCTCAATTCTATGGCACTTTCTAGAGGGTTAAAAATGTAGGCAGCAGGAGATTATAGCCTTCTGGGGATTAGCATTAGACTTGCGCATAGACACTGCAGGGGGGTATAGAAACACAAAAGAAAAATGGAATAATTTTATCCTTAGAATTTAAAGTTTGGGAATATATGTTATAGCACAAAGTACAACTCAGAAAAAAGACTGGTATCAAGTGAACACTGTAAACACTTGCAGGTACCCAAGTGCCACAAGCCTTACTCTAGAATTTGGGGGCTAAAATACCAGTCCAGTCTCCTGTCTAGCAGGAGGAGTTTGACTTGCTAAATGTGATCTTTACAAATGGGGCTGAGGTGGTGGCCAGGACAAGCCTGGCTAGGGTGAAGGTGCATGCCTCTCCTCCTGGTAAAGGTGAAGTTGCTTGGCATCTTCTGTGGGAGTTACTTTCCCACGTTAACAATAAAGTAATGGTTTCCTTCTTAAAAATTCATAAGTTGCTATATTTAAAGAGGTAGTCAGTGAAGTTGCAGTTTCCCTTTCTTCCTCTTTTATAAATAATTTTTAAGGAATTATTCAGATCCTAATGTTTTAGAAAAAGAGGTAAAATATGAATTGCCCTACTGGAGTAATACAGAGGTTGAATTAGGTTGGCTGTTGTCACTTAAATCCAGCTTCCATTTTTTTTTTTTTTTTTTTGAGACAGAATCTCACTCTATTGCCTTAGGCAAAGTAACATGCCATCATAGTTCACAGCGACCTCAAACTGTTGGGCTCAAGAGGCCCTCTTGCCTCAGCGTCCTGAGTAGCTGGAACTACAGGCACATACCATGATGCCTGGTTAGTTTTTCTATTTTTAGTAGAGATAGGATCTTGCTCTTGCTCAGGCATGCCCCACCTCAGCTTCTGTTTCTTTGTATAAGACTCAATCTGAAGATAGGCGATGTGATGATGGAACATACTGTCTAAAGTGGAACACTACTAGGTCATGAATGGTGGCTCATGCCTATAATCCCAGCACTTTGGGAGGCTGAGGTGGGTGGATTGAACTCAGAAGTTCAACACCAGCCTGAGCAACAATGAGACTCTGTCTCTAAAAAATAGCCAGGCGTTATGGTGGGCACCTATAGTCCTAGCTACTTGGGAAGCTGAGAAAAAGCGGATTGCTTAAGCCCAAGAGTTTGAGGTTGCTGTGAGCTATGATGCAATGGTACTCTGAGGGCAACAAAGTAAGACTCTGTCTCAAAAAAAAAAAAAAGTGGAACACTACTGAGATATGCTTGGTGAATTCTGATGAGAAATGAACATAAAGTGGGATAGTCTCAAGAAAACCAGAACAGCTATTTACCCTATTAAAAGATCAAAGTACAGTCTACACACAGAGTAATTTACAAACATATACATTAAACCAGACCACATGCCTGTCTAAAAAGCTATCCCAAACATTCTCAATTCAGATATAATACTAATTTTTATGAGTTGCTTCTAAAGGACATAGGAATGAACTTCATTAGTATGGAATGGGTAAGGTCAATCTTTTTCTAAAAATCTTTTTTGTGGTTGATGTCTCCATGAAGGCTACTTTGACAGAAACAGTACATATTTTTTAATAAAACTAGACAGATACTTATTCTTTGGAATCTTTGGTGACTGTGTCTGATTAAATATTCTATGTTTACTTAAAAAAATTTTCCTTACTGAGCCCCTAATTCTCTTTTCCTGTAAGAAACCTGAGGTTTGACATGCAATCCATTACATATTTTTTCTTAATATACAAAGGGATGTTTCAGGTCAAAGAATTTGGTGATATATTAAGTATATTCCTGTTGTTAACTTACAGAGGGAGGCCGTGGGTATGTATCATAGGGAGGTGGTGGGCTGTCTTGTTTTGGTGTTGATGGAGTATCTGCTTCTTCCTTGTCACTTTCACTCCAATAATCTGAAAATTCATACATGGATACATCACAATCTATTAAATGTTTTTAGCCATGTTTTTAGGAACATACATTACCATTTAACAAAAAGAAATTTAAATTTCACTTCTATACCATATTCCCCAGTACTCTTCTAGCCCAGGCTCACCAACTTTTATCTTCAATTGGGTTTTGAGGGGAAAGGAAGAGTACAATTACCTAATTCCAACCTTCCCACCTCCTCTTAAAGCAAATGATTACATGCAGCTCCAAGTATAATTTTAGAGAATTAAGAAAAAGGAGTGCATAAGCCAACTCAGGTATAGGGTGCTTTAGATTTCAGGTCAAATTATTCTGAAGCTTCAATAATGAATGACACCACATAATAACTTAAAGGTGTATCATTTTATCCTAAAGATGAATACTCAAATAAAAGCAATACATACATTGCTGTACACCTGTACAGATAAAAACAGCTTCAAAAATAATGCTCTCAATTCTCTCTGGCTTGAATTCACTGGTTATCTAACAATCACTGTTTCCAGAGTCATGCTGACACGAATCTCTATAACACCATACTCCCACCTTTCTGTGAAAACACATGGCAAACCCTGATTCTTGCCAAATGCAAAAGGGCAAATCTGCTGATGTGGGCTGCAAGTTCCAAACTTCCAGAACTACTTAAAAGGGTAGCAAATGTAAGCCGCTAGACAATATGACTTGGCAGACCTCAGATAAGAGGGAGGGGGAAGAATTCTGAGGGCTACATTATTAGAGTGAGTCAAATGCAGCAAAAGGACCAATAATCAGAATCTATTCTACTAATGTCTCAACTACCCTGTAACTGTTGGTTTAATTCTTTATGTGATTTGTAAGAAAAAATCCAGAAGTATTAGCTGTATCAATTTTAGATAAGAGAAGAGAAAAGTTATTAAAACAAGACTCCTTATCCATATGAAAGTTTACATCAAAAAGAACCATCACAAGGCTTGACTCTATTCAGATGTATGTGAAAAGTCACAGCACACATGCATTTACAGGAACCCCCCTCCATCCAGGAATTCTAACTTTGTAATATTTTTAGAACTGGTATTTGAACTAAGAAATTGCCTTACCCTAAACCTCTGAGGACTAATTTGCTGGTCTCTTTTGTATAACATAGCAGGAGAGTTTGTTGTGAAGTATATTGATGATTGTTTTATCCCCTTATACCTCTGGCTATTGTGAACAGAAATTCTTTAGCAATGGAGATTGGGAATAACCTGGCCATTATATTTAGGCCTGAAAACAGAAGGACTCTGAAAATTTTATTCCTACTTTGATTACTTCCTTTGAGTAAAAGATAAGCAAGGACTAGTTAATCCAAATTTGGTATCTTCTTTTCCATTGGATCATGCCAGTGACAATATACCAAGTCTTCCCTTAGATAAGAATTGATATAGAAAATGCTGAATCTAGTAAACACTGGTGGAAAAAGCATGAACTATATACTTAGGCAGGTATAGGTTCAATTGTTAGATAGATAAATTCACTTATCTCTGTGGTCTTGGGATGGTTACTTAGCTTATCTGAGTTTGTTTTGTTATATGTAAAAGGGGCCTAATAACAACTGCTTTTCAGAGTTGTATGTGTGTGGGCAATAAATAAGTTAACAAATATTCAAATGCCTTGCACCTTGAAGCACTCAATAAATATTAGGACTTCTTATCCTCTTGCGTACATTTGTAGCAGCTGCCAGGACAGTCTGACCCAGATCACATAGGCAATAAATGCCTGGTATTCATCTTCTTAGATATTACTTTTTTCTTGTAGCAAATCTCAGAAATGAAAAGTGAAATCTGGAGCCTTGGGGCCTTGGCTAGGTAGTTTCCCGAGAGCTTGAAATACTACTGAGAAGTCACTGCTGGAGGTGAAGGGAATGACCACCCCCTACTGTGGCACCATTGCTTAGGTTTTTCTTTTTCTTTTTTTTTTATTATTTATTTTATTTTATTTTATTTTTTTATTAAATCGGCTCATCATTATTCTCAATTAATGTGAATGGTTTAAATTAGCTTTTTCTTGATGTTTGCCCTGATACTTTGAGGTCTCAAGGAGCTAATATCTCAAGTACTCCTTATTAGCACACTGAAAAGGAGATGATCATCATTTTATCAAGGGCCCTATAGCTGTCATTACATGTGACAGAGTTTAGGAGGTTCTCTCTCCATCCCCTTTCCCCCAGCTAAATTAAGAAGAATTTTAAACCTATTATTTGATGTAAATTTTGGTTTATTAAAAGCACCATCAATCTAAAGTTTTCTTGGGTTGCCTAAGAAAAGGCTGAAATATCACTTAGAAATTAACTTATTTCCCCCTTACACTAAGCTATGTGTCTTTGAGAGGGGAAGGCCAGAGAAGAAACTACATAGAAAATGTAGTTAGGGTTTGTGTGGAAAATAGAGATACACTGTTGCTCAGAGGCTGAAACTAGTTTGATTTTTTATTCTAAGAGCAAATTAATTCACTTTTCTTAGTTCATTCTATAGCCCAAAAGAAATAAATACTTTTAATGTGTTTAGGGGGGGATAAAGTAGATTTGGCTAATGGGTGCAAAACTATAGTTAGATAGAATGAACAATATTTGATAGCACAACAAAGTGATTATAATCAGCAGTGATATATTATTTTATGAATAACCATGAATAAACATTACTATTACTAGAAGAGGAAAACTTCCATTTTATTTTCTCTTGTTGGCACAAAAGGATTAATTTGAAAAAAATTGATCTTTTTAATTAGAATTGTCAAATAATACAATACATTTATTCATTTTTATATGATTAAAGCTTTGTAAAGGCCTTATATGTGATTGAAAATAATGTGTTATAAATGACTGTCTTGAAGCCGGAAAAAATAGAATAATCAGTACACAATTAATCAAATTGTTATCTTGGTTGAATCTATTTTAACTCTGTTTTTTCAAAGTACAATAATGAATATTGAAAGAGAACCCCACATCTTTTAATACTTAAAGACAACAATTCATTAAACTTTTACTTAAGTCAGTGAAAGAGTCACTTCTAAGCTGCACGGGGTATTTAAATAGAAACAGTGTTTGGCTGCTATTCCTTTGCATCTTGGTGAAATATTCCCAATTCTCAAAGAGCTATATTTGTATAAAGCTTAACTTTAATACTGAGAATGGTATTCAGGAGATGATAAATAACTCTACAGAAGTGTGGAGTAGATATGTGCGTGTAGTAGTTTTCTACATAGAACACCATGAGACCTAATTATGCAGAAGGTAGGAAGTTTAATATGTTTCAGACCCACATTAAAGTGTCTGAGGAACGTTCACTCTTTGTGGAAATTGAAATTATTTCAGAGATTCTGATTGTACTGAATTGTAACTATTAGCTTCTGCCTATGATTTTCTACCACGCTCCAGTAGATACTAGCCTGTATACTCACATGGTAGACCAGGGAAGCATGAATCCACAGAATAAATACTTTTTGGAACTTGCATGTGCATTATAACTTACCAGTTCTTTCATCCATAATAAAATTTGGTTATATAATACCAAGTACAAAGGAAATTCACTAAAATCAAGACCACACTCAGCTTCAAAGTAATGCCAAGTGATAAAATGCACAAATTAAGTCTGAAAATCCAAGTTTTCTTTTTCTTTTCTTTTTTTTTTTTTTTGTAGAGACAGAGTCTTACTCTATCACCCTCGGTAGAGTGCCGTGGCATCACACAGCTCACAACAACCTCTAACTCCTGGGCTTAGGCGATTCTCTTGCCTCAGCCTCCCAATTAGCTGGGACTACAGGCGCCCACCACAACGCCTGGCTATTTCTCTGTTTTGCAGTTCGGCCGAGGTCGGGTTTGAACCTGCCATCTTTGGTATATGGGGCCGGCACCCTACTCGATGAACCACAGGCGCCACCCGATCCAAGTTTTCTTATTCACACAAATTGATTTTTTTCAAAGATTCATTTTCCTATCAGTATAATGCCCATATTTCTAATTCTTAGATCTTAAAAAAATCAGAAAAAAACTATAAGCACTTTAAAAGAACTGTTTCATGCTTTTTAAATAAATGTGAAAGGGAAGACATTTTTTTCTAGTCCTCTTACCATAAATTCAGCCCTATGATATCATTGAGGCATGAAGATGGAGGCTAAACTTTTAACCATTAATTAATGTATCTTAATAAACTGACACTGCATAGTCTTTGTTGCCTATGCACACTGATTTGATGGTGATGGCTTCCATGTTATTTGTAGAACTATCGATGCTGCTCCTACTTGGGACATTTTAGTTACTTCTTTCGGTCTACACTGTTGCCAACCTGCAAGAACCAATTCAGAAAATAGAGCCAACATAATGCCTTTCTCTATTCTCTTCCTGGAAGGACTCTTTCCAGCCTCATTTCCACGCAACTTGATTTGTACTTTATGTTTCACTTTCCATGCTTTATTAAGAGTATCTTTTTCTACCATAATGCAATGTAATTGCAGGAAGGATGGGTGCAGTTCATCTTTACATAATTAGAGTGCTAGTGGATGGCCTTACACAGAAGCATTTAATGTTGAATAAAATGTCTCCTCTTCTCTCCCTCTCCAGTGACAACTTTACATCAGGATCACTGACTGCTTTCTCCACTGAGCATTTTCTCATTAACTCCATCTCCTTTGCAGGATTTAAAAAAAAAAATTTGCATTCATTCCACACATTTTTTTAATCTGGTGCACACTGTGTAAAAATTAATACTCATTTGCTTTTATGTTGCTTTAGAATTTTTCTAAAGTAATTTGAAGTATACATTTTGGAGGTCCTCAATAAGATGATAAATTCCCACTGGCAGAAACCATATTTTGCTATATTTTTGAGATCTTCTTGCCCTATGTCTCACCCTATACCAATCCATCAATCCTCATTCCCTTACCCTATGACTCAAACCAAGGCCCGTCAGTTAAATGTAGCCTTTGCATGTTATGACATGGCCTGCGGATTAAGAATGGTTTTTACACTTTAAATTGGTTAAATAATGAAAAGAATACTTTTTGAAGTGTAATAAATGATATGAAATTTAAATCTCAGTAGCCGTAAATAAAGCTTTATTGGAACACATCCATGATCATTTATGTGTCTATGAAAGACACATACGGTAACAGCAGAATTAAATGGCTTTGAGAGAGACTCTATATCCTACAAAACCCAAAATATCATTTTGTTTTGTACAGAAAAAGATTACCGACCTCTGCCTAAACATTTGCTGACATATTGGTTTGGGGATCTGTTTGTCTTTTTTAGAACTCTGTAACTTTAGTTTTTAGATATTTTTAAATAGTTTAGCCTGAGATTTTACTCTAAGTCTGAGAGGAAACAGAAAGCTTTAGAATCGCCACATCAACAAACTGGTTATGTCCACTGGAGACACACCTACACATAGGTTTGTCTTTATATGTGTGTTAATCGATGAAATTATTTTAACTTCATGTCTCAAATGATTTAAAAAAAAAAACTACTTATGTTTCCAAGGGATGTAAGACAAACATACTTTGGGAAATGTGAAGCCACTTCAGACCACAGCTTTTGTTCTGAAGATTTCAATTCTGCATCATGATACAGTGTTTTATAAATCTGAGGTTAATACCAAGGCAAATTTCATAAGGTCACAGAGTTACATAGTAACAGAGCTGAAGAATATAACCCAAGGAGAGAGAAAGAAAGGTTCCTTTGTCTCATCTCTTTGCACACAAGGCCACCTAAATGACAATGAAAATGCTAAATAGAAGAGACAACTCACTGCCAAGGACCTGGACTTGGGTCAGTACACAGTACCTATTATAGGTTTTTTTCATTTTTAAGATTTTGTTTCCCCATAGGAAGTAGATAGAAAGAAAAGGCAACAAATAAGACAGAACTCCACATCAGTTGTTGCAAAAATTTCTAAGTTCAGTTCCTCTCTGTTCAAATTACTAAATCTTACCTTTAAGATATCATGGTCTAGATTAAAAGTGCCCAGAAGAGAAATAACCCACAAATTAAAACATGCATTTTCCCTCAAGTGTCAGCAATGAATTACAGTATAAGATAATGGCAAGAAATAAAAATCATAACATAATTATAAAAAAAAGTATTCCTTTACCTTGTTCTTGCTTAATCCTCTCCCTTTCGGCATATCCTGCAGTCAGCATATTAATTCTGTTGAGCCACCTAAAAATATCGAAATCAATATAATTGTAACTCAATTTCTTATACTACCTAGAGATATGTATTTTAAGATACCTAAGACTATACGGAATAACCCTACATATGTGTTCCTTGCTACTCTTAAATATGTGGTCTCTTCAATGATCTATAATTTGCTATAGTATAAACTGCTCCCACACCAAAAAGATACTATTTTAATAGAAAAGTCTTGGGCAAAGCTCTTAATATTTCTAACATAAAGTGTTTTGAGATGATCAAAGCCATATTAATTCTGTGGCTCCAAATGTAGACACACTCAAAATATTCCTACTGTTCTGTTTTTTTCAGAACAAACACCCATTTAGAGATATTTAAACACTATCAAGACTAATTTATCCTGATGAGGAAGAGAAGCTATGGACCTTGCCTGTCAAATAATAGTTTAATCATAAAATAATAGTTTTAATAAAACTCATTTAAGCTTAATGATCCAACAGGAAATGTATCCCAAGAGTACTTCAAAAACTTGTCTCTGCAAGGATATTAGGTTTTCCAAAGATACAATGAGCATATACAATTTTAACCTCTGTATATCCTGAAAATGTATTTTCATAAATAGTAAGCTAAAAATAGATCTTAGTTTTTCTTTTCTTTTTCAGTAGTACTGCTATTGCCAAGGTAGAAACTGCCTAAAGCAAAACACAATTTTAGTCTCCTTCTTTTGTCCCACTTAGGGCTCTCCCTGTGTACTATTGACACTGTATTAGATTGTCAAATCATTAAATCTTTAAATAACGTCACAATTTCCCATTGGTCAATCCTGAACCATGATCCAGCTACTTTCCCAAATCAGAAATTGAAAAAAAAAAACACCTTACTTTCCAAACTAGCTTAGGAAAGTATAGCTATCATTAAATTGTGAAATAATCTGATCTAGATATATTTTTAAGAAAAACTTCTGTTTAAGATCTTTTTCTCTGAAAATATTATCTCCCTTGTCAAGTAGAAGATGACATTCTTTGAAGTGACTCATATGTTTCATCATTTATGCCAAGTGGTGTTAACTATGCATCAGATACTTAGAATATCTTGAAAAGGAGAAAAGTTGTGTGTCTAGTAGACAAAATCCCATCTATGGAAATTTAAGCTTTTCCCATCTATGGAAATTTAAGCTTTAATTTTAGCATAAGTCAGTTAAAGCTTAACTTTATTTTGGCAAAGCCTACAATGTAATTATCACCTTTAGTATGTTTGGGAAGTGAAGAAGGGATTAGAGAAAAAAGTGAATTCAGTAAGGAATACCATACACACACACACACACACCCTCTGATAATTACAAACCCTAAGAACTCAACTTCATGATAAAGAACCATTTTTTTTTCTGAGACAGAGTCTCACTATGTTGCCCTAGGTAGAGTGCTTTGGCATCATAGCTCCCAGCAACTTCAAAGTCTTGGGCTTAAGCAATTCTCTTGCCTCAGCCTCCTAAGTACTGCCTCCCAAGTGCCTGTGGGACTACAGGCATCCGCCACAAGGCCCAGCTATTTTTTTGTTATAGGTGTCACTGTTGTTTAGCAGCCCCAGGCCGGTTTTGAACCCGCCAGCCTTGGTGTATGTGGCCGGCGCCCTAACCATTGAGCTACGGGTGCCAAGCCTAAAGAACCTTTTTAAAAGATGACTCTAATCATTGGTAAAAGGTCAAAATTAAAATCTAGTCTTTAGTTCATTTGTCGTGAGAAAGGGGTTAAATTTGTACTAAAAGGCAAATCTTATGATTCCTGGGAAAAACACTGGCCTGGTACTTTTTGGGTAAAAATGATAATAATACCACTAAAGGAAAACTTATCCTTGAATTTTAATCCAGTACCTTGTATTTACTACTTTAAAAAAATCACTGAAATTTCATTTTATCAGAAGTCTAAATAATAATGAGGTTCTTGACCAGGCACAGTTGCTCACGTCTGTAATCCTAGCACTCTGGGAGGCCAAGGTGGGTGGATTGTTTGAGCTCACAAGTTCAGGACCAGCCTGAGCTTGAGTGAAACCTCATCTCTAAAAGTAGCTGGGCGTGGTGGCGGGTGCCTATAGTCCCAGCTACCTGGGAGGCTGAGTGAGGCAAGAGAATTGCTTGAGCCTAAGAGTTTGAGGTTTGCTGTGCGCTGTGACACCGCAGCATTCTACCGAGGGTGACAAAGTGAAACTCTATCTCAAAAAAAAAAAAAAAAAAAAAAGAGATTCTTGTGAGATGAATCAGGAAACTAAAAAGGGGTTTCCTAAATTTTTCAATTCAACAACTTTATTTAGTGCCTGCTATGTGCTGAATAATGAGCTACGTTTTAGGGATACATAAATAAATAAGACATAGTTCCTGCCTTCAATGAAATCTAGAATTGCTAACTTTCGTAAGACAATTAAAATATTAAACTAATTTTCAGAAGGAAAATTCTGTAAACAACAAAAAATTCTTTATAAAGTATGTGGATATACTCAGGCCACTATATAGAGCCACAAAAGACTAAATATTACATGATTGTTGGTGCTGTTTTGGATAAACTTATCCTTTAGGTTTCAGCTAGAAGATACTGATATATTTAGGTTATACTTATGATTTGGTATATTTAGGCTACTATGAAAGCAGACATATATGCATTAACTGATTCAAGAAATATTTAATAAGAGCCTATATGTGCTAGGTATAAGAGGTCAGAGGAAAAAAAAAAGAACAAAGTACCTGCCTTCATGATGCCTATATCTTAGTGGGGGAGATAGACAAGAAGGAGGGATATTTAAAGTTGGAGCAAATGCTATTTTGAAAAAACAAGCAGGCAAAAAATCAGAATGACAAAGATACTAGGGATCAGAGGAGGCTATTTTAGGTAAGGTGGTTAGGGATTCAATATTGAATTTAGAATCTTTTCAGTATATTAATGGGAAAGATCTTTAATATCAGGTTTAAATAGAATAACTTACCATATCACCAATGCTTTTAAAACAAAAAAAATATGTAAGAGAATATTGGGCCTACAGTGAACATTCTAATGAGATGTCCAGAACTGGTACAGAATAATATGTTGAGAGAGAAATGAGAACTATGAGAAAAATATATAAATAATAATTACTAAGTAGAAATTGGTGAGTCCTTACAAGAACATACTGCACTGACATGGTAAGGAATGTGTAGGCCAAACAAATTCAGCAGTCTAGTCTTCAGAATACTTGAGAAATACGATGTTTTGTTTTTTTTTCTCCATAGATTTCATACAGACCAGAAAAGGATCATTTTTTTTCAAATGTTTCAATGCTCATTTCTGATGGAACAGATGGATGGTAGTGAGGTGCTCAAAAATGCTTCTGTATTTTGACTCACAATCAAACTTATAGCTGCTCAAAAATAGAAGGTGAGATTTTAAGATATTCTGTGTGTGTGTATATGTGCATAAATACATACATTTATTTGGGTGTATATGTGTGTGTACTCCAATTTTATAGAATGAAATTAAATTTAAGGATTACTTTTTAACTCCAATTACTAGGTCCCATCACCACTGGCATTATGTTTTTTTTAATTGGGAAAAGAAAAATATATTTCTCTGTACCATGATGTGTTTTCATAAAAGGCAGATATGCTAATGTTTAAAATATTATGTAATAATCAGATAAAGCATGTGTTTATTGTAATTATAATTATTTTTATAAATATATCATCTCTTGAAGACTTAGATATATGTTGTTAGAAGATTACACATGGAACAAACCTACACACAGCCGATCATCTTGCTATTATGTAACCACCAGGTGACTGAACGAAGCTGTAGGTGGGTGTTTCTCCCCATCATTAATTCTCTATGAATATTTTTAGCACTAACACTTCTCCCCTTCTATTAACAAGTAATTTTTAAAAAATGAATAGGACTATTAATAAAAGGAAAACATAAAGTAAAACAATACAAATTCATTGTATAATATATTCAATATATAATTCATTATAATTAAATATAAAAAACAATCAGTATTTTGGAACAATTTAATTTTGAAACCTGTCGTATACCATGGTAAGCCTTACATAAAACAGCACTTCTAAATGTATAATGTGAAGATGACATTTTTGATCAGGTTTGTTTCTTTTTCTTAGAAAAAGTAACAAAATGAACCATATGTAGTTGGTTTAGCTTTTATGATATACAGAACCAGATATATCCACAGGAGTGATTAGGGAAGAGCAGTGACATCAGCATCATTTTGAAGCTACTGCTAATATGGGATGGGGAATGGAGGCCAAGAAGGGATTCATAGTTTATCAAAATGCATTTTTAAACAGGCAATTTCTAAGCTTAAAAAGACCCTGATTAATATGTATCAAAATTTACTAAATTGAGTTAATTCCTACAGGGGACTGGTTTCTAGTGCATCTATTTTGTAAGATAGGATATGTTCATGTATGCCACTCATTTTCAGTTTGGTCATGATGTAAATCCTTTGTATTTATCCCAAGAGTATTAAGCTTAACATGTGATAAAATAGATAGTAACTAGAACAGAATTATAAAATAATTAAAACACAAAACAGAGGACCACACTGTTCACTCTCTATGTGTATCTGAATAAAAACTTTCATTTTGAGAACAAGGAGAAAAAGCTCTCCAAATTCTGATTGTCTAGTGTGAAATTTCAAGAATGGCAAGTTATACATATAAATCAAGAGAAGATTGTTAAAATT